>JAYJLU010097758.1:0-13897 GCA_036873645.1 Minona dolichovesicula | reverse complement strand
GCCCACGGGTGGAACAAGTTAAATTATGACATTCAAACCACAAAAGCAAACTTAAATCTTTTCTATTTCCTTTGTAATTTTTAACACCAATTGAATACTTCATGTAGATTTTGTGCATAAATACATATTATTATTATATTAAATGAGAACAAAATTTTAATTAGAAGCAAAATTTGAAAGATTAATAGACACGAGTTAGTAACTCTTTTGGTATGATAAATAAACATATTGTCTTATGTGTTACATTTGCAGAAGAAACAGATAATGAAATCTGTTTAAATTTGTTACCTACAGTGCCATAGCCAGCTATGAGGCAACAGAGGCAAATGCCTGAAAAAAGTCTGCCAGGCTCAAGAATTTGATTTGTTGAAAGATTTTTTTCTGGAATGTTGCAGGAGAATCATGCAGATAGCACTGTGGGCTGTGTGCTATGCACATTTTTGCCTGCTGCTATATACAATGTATCTTACATTTTTCAAAATTTTATTAAATTTCAAGGGGAGGGTACTAATTTTATGTTTTGCCTGATAATTTTGAAGTACTGGCTATGGCACTGAAAGTTATTGCTGAATCTGAAACATATATTTTCTAATCAATAAATTATTCATCTGTTGCAAATATGCAATATAGAAATAATATTAAAAGTTGATGATTTTTCCAATACTTTATACTAAGTTGTATTCCTCCTCTATCTAACTTTTATTGAATTGAGAGGCATAGTCCTATATGCAAAATATATTTAACCATGCATGTCATTAATCAATGCATTGAAAGTTTATTACTACAAATAAAACATCAAGTTATACCTAAGACTTAATTGGTGTACTTGATGACTTGTCAATATGGTTAGACATCAACTTTTGAGATCCACCAATCCTGATCTTCTGTCACCCTATAGACCTTGACATTAATGTATATAAACAACCAATCAGATTTGATTATTTCCATTAATCTTTTAAAGCAATCAATATTAACTTTGAATTATTCAAAATTGTATTAACTCATAGGTATCATACATATTATGCTAAAATTTATATGAAAATATAGTTGGCTAGATATGAGTGACAAGTTATGAATAAATTGATATTAATAACTATACACATAGTTATTAGTGGTATACTATACAGATAGAGACAAGTTATGGTAAAATTCTGTATATATATACACACTGCAAATAAAAATTACTATATAATCACATAATTTTATCATAACTTGTCAGTGTTACTAGCTAATAAATAGGTGCCTAGTTATCACTATAATTTGTTCATAACTTGTCACTTATATCTATAGCCAACTAGTTAATTGATAACTATAAATACAGCATTATCTAGCCAAATTGAAAATTAGCTGGCTAGAGATTCATATAAATTATGGCAATAAATTATAACATAACTTGTCTCTGTGGTACCACTATAACTAATCATTTTTATTTGCAGTGTAGTTGTTTTATTTGTGCAGTATGTGATAATAAAAAAAGTTTTTAAGATAAGATGAGTCAAATTTACTCCAAAATTAAGGTTTTAAAACAATAACACCACAAATATTTCTTATAAGTTAGCAGCTGTCATAAACATAACTAGAATAGCTATAATATATTTTTATGTTTATTAAATTTTGATTCTATGTAAAATAGTGAATTTAAAAACTAATGATTTTGTATTTGGGGGCATCATGTATTTCTTGGAACTATAAAATTAAAATGGCTATTAAAATATAAAATTAAATTATTGAAAAAGATCAAAATGCTTACATAATTCTAATTTTCTTCTTGATGATTTTCAAAATTTTTATCTGAGAAATGTCTACATGATCACATACTAATCTTGAGCTTCCATGATCACAAATACAATTTTTGATGGTAGAGTCCTTCAGATATTTTAAACACGGATCTGATCTTAATGAAGGTAATAGTAGTATAATACATAACACAAATTTTATGACACAACTCATGATTCTCTCAGAATCATCATACAATTAATTATAAGTTATTATTTTTTCGTAAAAATCTGCCAGCTGCTTTGGCCGTCGGAGTATTGAAACTACTATAAGCGCGCTCACTTCAAAGAATATATCTCTAAATTAAAACAAAATAAATTATATTTTTGCCAATGTGAGAAAAAAAGAATTTCAAAGAAAAGAATTAGTATCATAATTGAAGCATTTTTCAAGATTCACTGATCGTATCCTGATGTTTGTATCTTCTGAGCTTCTTTAATAAAAAATCACTAAAAAATGTATTTTGTATTTTGTCATATAGCTTTTTGTTTTATTAACATCTTCAGTATCATTTCTGTAAGAATAATATAATAAGTTAGCGTGGTATATAAATATTTTTGATACAATACATTTACCTTAACAAGTACCTTAACCTTATTATTTATAATTTCGAATTTTAACGTAATTTTCATTCGAATATTGAATTCATGAATAATGTATCCTCTTCATATTTTTAATATCCTATCCCTTTTTCTGCATATTGATTTGCACATTGAATTGAATCATACCACACAATCCTTTGACAGTTTTAGAATAGTGTATTTCATAAAAGATTTATGTGAATATTTGCTTTATAAAGGAAATTTAGCTAATCATTAATGCCATCATTAATAATAACCAATGTTTCACATCAAGAAGTTTCAAGACAATATGAGTGAGAATACAGTCAAACCTGTCTATAACGACCACATAAAAATGGTCGTTATGAGCAGGTAGTCGTTATAGACAGGTGATCATGAATATTGTGGAATTCTACTTCAATTAAAGCAGACAGTGTGGGATTACTCTATAATAGCAGAACAATATACCTACCTAAACATAATTGAGATAAGCACCAAAAAAAAGTGCTAAGTGTCTAACAATTATAATTTTTGGACACTGTGTGCTTATGTGTGTGTTTATAAGTAATCACTGGCGCATCATGTTATTCCCTACTCTATAATTATGGTATTTATTTCGACAGTATTTTTTTCTATAATAGCAGATCAATAGACCACTGTTTGACTCAGCATTTATTTGTATAATTTGGCGCATCAATTGGTATTTATTTCAGTGCGATTTTTATTTAATTAAGCTGAACAAAAACCTATTATAAGTTGGTGATGCCACCTTTTAATATTTACTACATTAGTCAGGGACACTAAAGGAAATTATAGAGTGTGCTCTATAATTTCTTGTGAATGCATTAATCAGGAATATGTTGTAATTTAAGTTGATTCTCAATTACAATAGAGTTTGAGATGATGTAGGTACCATTCAAAGCCATGTGCAGCACAGCAGTAAAATATATAAGGGGAATTTAATTAAATAGACCATTAAAGTAATCCTCCTATTCTTTTGCATTTGTCACACCCTTGACTACCCTTGCTGAAGATAGTGTATCTAAGGGTATATTGAGAATTTCCATGATTCATATAGCACTGTGTTTATAAATAAACATTTTTCAGTTATTTCAAACATTTAAATCTAGGAGATTATCACTATAGGCATTAATATATTGAACTGTGACCACCTGTCTTTAACAACTTTTTTTTCTTAGCTGAAACAAAGTCGCTATAGACAGGGATTACTGTATATATATTGGTAAAATGGATAATTATTTTATTCTATTTATAGAATTCAATAATGTATTTTACAAAATACAAGACCTACCTCTAGCAAGTAGATATTCAGTAGGTATAGATAATAGCTATAAATAAAACCAAGGATTGATAAAATTATTTCCATCTTTAAAATTATAAAATATACTTTATGTATTCAATTTGGTCAAATTCAAATATAAACCACAGCTTTTGTCACTAAAATATATATAAGTCAAACCTCACTTATTAGCCAGTCTTCATTGAGTATAGAAAATTGACTTTTGTTGAATATATTTTCTTACCAGAAATACCTAATCTTACTTATAGCCAATAATAATAATAATAATAAAGACTTTATTTCAAAGTGATAGATGCACAATGTTACAATAATACAAGAAATACAGAACATATGAGTAACACATGACCATAAAGAAAGCATTCAGATTAAAAATAAAAAGTTCATAGAGTTAAGGATTGGGGTGTACTCATGTTTGCAGTCACAGAGGTTATGGCTATGACTATTGTGGAGAAGTATATTTCTGTTTGAAGTCATGCATGGTATGGTGATGACTGTTGTTTGGAAGTACTGGTGAAGAACATGACCTTTTCATTTTTGACAATGTGATAGAACAGTCAGTCATCGGCCCTTTTGCAGAGAGTTCATAATTCTGTGCTGTGGCTGCTGAATCTATATTTATTGTTTCTGCTAATGCAGCTGGACAGACACAATATGTCATCTGCATTAGTAAGACCCCACCATGCCTGGCTGGAATTGGTGAGTTGGCTGATTATGAGGGCATTAACGATTTGGTAGATGTTGGAGTCTTGTATAGGTGCATAGAGGAAACTGCTACATTTTGTGACCTGATTGTTGATGTGCTGAGTTACTCAGAGTCGATTGGAGTAAGTAATTCCCAGGATATTGATAGTAATCAACCCATTTGGCAAAAAGTCAAGGTAGGATTGTCAGTTTGCCATAGAGAAAATCACTTCTTTTGTCTCTGCTTCATTTTACTTCAGGTTATTGGTGGTGGCTCATTCTTGGACATTTTGTTCTCAAAATGATGTCAATGTTGGACTGATTAACTTGCTTGAGGTCTGATGCATTGATGGTAAATACACCTTGGAGACTTCACCTGCAAGCTGCAGTGAATTGTTGGTGATCAGTGAAGAAGTCTATTTGCCAGTTAAATATTTCTGTTGAAATATTGAGAAGTCCTAGTTTTCTGAAGAGAGTGGTATGTCAAACAGTATCGAACACATTGGAGATGTCTAGTGCTTGAACCCTGGCATTTTACTTCTGTTCAAGAAAGTTACGACCTGAGGTCATGATTGCGATTGCTGTTGCAATGGTGCTAGCAGTGGATCTATAAGCAAATTGATCTTCGCAGAATTACTTTTGCAATCAATCAAATGATTTAGGTAGTCTTGATCAGGAGCTTTCTGTTGTAGGTACATTCCTAAAACGAAAAAATAAATATAAGCAAAGGGTAATAAATGAAAATATACAGCATTCAAAACTTATTTAACAGCATATTTAACTGACCTAAAGTAAATTGAGCATCTAAAGTTTTACATTGGCTCTAATTTTAAAAGGTTTATGTTCTAAAGTTTTTAAGTGACCTTAATTTCATACTACTCATTGATTTCTTTAGTTCTTGTGAATGAAATAGATGGCTCAAAGAAGAGCTTTGTTAAAAGCAATCATCCTGGGTAACAGTGGGTAAGTACATTATATTTACATTTAGTTCTGATGTAGCATTTCTTATAATAGTTAAGACTAATAATTTAAGTAAATAATTTCATTCTGAAAAGATTATTCAATCAAAAAGTAACAGGTCATTTTTAAAAAATGAGAAAGGAAAAAATACCGGATAAGTTGTTGAGAGTTGTAGAGTTAATGTATGAGAAGGCAAATTCAGTATTTCGCAGTGTTAGCGGGAGAATAAATAAGTTCGAGACCACTGTGGGTTTGCACCAGGGATCAGCTTTGAGCCCTTTCTTGTTTGTGGTATTCTTATATGTGCTGTGCAGTGAGGTACTGCGTAGAGGATTTCCAGGAAGATCATTTTTGCGGATGACCTGGTTATCTCAGCCAGAAATGCAGCAGAATGGTAGAGAAGAGTGAAGAGATAGCAAAAAGGACTAGAGGGGGGAGGGCTGAATATGAATGCAGCCAAGACTGAGGTAATGAGAGGCCAACGTGGACAGTATCCAAGCATGCGTATAGAGGACAGAAATGGAGCAGCGTTAAAGGTAACAGAATAGTTTGAGTATCTTGGAGCACACGTGAGCAAAAGAGAGTGGTTGCTGTGCAGAGATCCGGACGAAAATCAAGACGCGTGAAGCAAATGGAGAGAAGTTAGTGGCATTATAAGTGACAAGATTCCCAAATTGGTGAAAACGAAGGTATATAAGACCATGGTGAGACTAGGTGTTCCTAGTCCATGCTGCAGAGACATGGACTATTACGAAGAAAGACTTGAAGAAACTGGAAAGGACACCGATATGTATGTTGAAATGGATAGTGTCTATCTCTCTGCTAAAATAACAAACGAAGACATCAGAATAAGCTTTGGTGTATGCTGTATAGTCGAGAAAGCGAGGGACACCAGGTTACGGTATTTTGTACACCCGTATTAGAAGAGTGATAGAGAAGAAGGCGACTGGTGTTAGGAGCAGAGGCAGATGCGGTGGGTCGATGACATGGAAACAGATATTAAGAAGTCAGAGGTGTGTACGAGAGACACCCTGCACCGAAATGTCTGGAAGTGTATGCGATGAGCAGCTGAAAATTAAACCGAATGAAGAAGATTTGAAGGAATACATCTTGGAATTCTATACTTTTAAATGACTAAAAAAATATTCGAGAGGTGGGATTCGATGCCACGACTCTCAGCTCATGTAGTCTATAGGATGTATAGTTTTAAAGTGCCAACTATCGGATGGTAATCTTTAGTGCATTTTAGTATATTTTATGACCCTAACGGTAGGTATCGGAAAGGTCCGAATATTTGCATGCACCTAGAGTTAGTTTGAGTAGACGAACAAAATGGTGTGGGATGTATAGTTTTGAAATACCAATTGTCGGATGGTTTAGTGTCGGATAATGTTACTCTCGTATAAAACATACCTAATAAAGTAGCTCTATATGTTCTATAGTGAATATAGTTTTTTGCCCAATAATCATAAGCAGATATTTTGAATTGGATCAACCAATATGTGATATTGATTATATACCAATTATATTGATATTGATACAAAAATATAAATAAGCTAATGCAAAATTATACCATAAAGCAATCACAATTAATAGATAGATGTTTTTATGCTAGCTTGATTAATAATTCCTCAGACTGCTATATGTATATGATTTATCTTATTTTCTTGAATTTACTCAACATATAGTGTGCTTAACATATCCATATTTATTTTCTTATTGGAGATAGACTATTATAAGATGAAATGTGCTGTGTAATGAAACCTAATGTTTCTGAAAAGTGAAAATGAAAAATTTGTTTATAGCATCTACATAATGTATTTACTTATATTTTACACATATCAATAATATCACAAGAAATTAGCTATCAAATTGAAAGGATTTTATTACCTACTGGTTATGAGATGCCAATTGCACTTATAGTGATTTTTCTGTAATTGTTTTTGTAACCTTCATAAATCAATCGGAAGCACATTTTAAACCGTAGGTACATTCTGTCCATTTTCAATAAAAAGCGTAATATCTATAACTTTTATTTCTAAATTATTAAAATTTGACACTGAAAAAACTGTATTAACATCTTCATATGTAGAATCATTAGGGAAAATGACACCGATGTTACGCTGACTGATAGCGTCAAGAACTTTCTGCATTCGATAGCTTTTAATGGTTTATCACATTGGTTAGAAATAAATCATGTATAATTTAGTGTTGATCTTAAAATGCAAGTTTGTCACTTAGTTATTATAGGTATGCTTTTTATATTTTTAGAGTTGGGAAGACAGCTCTAATGAATCAATATGTTAATCGGAAATTCAGTAATAATTATAAAGCCACAATCGGTGCAGATTTTCTAACTAAAGAAATAAGTGTGGGTGACAGAGAGTTGACATTACAAATCTGGGATACGGCGGGCCAGGAGCGTTTTCAGTCACTAGGGGTGGCATTTTATCGCGGAGCTGACTGTTGTGTTCTCGTCTATGATGTTACGCAACCAGATTCTTTCACAGCATTGGAAACCTGGCGTAATGAATTTATCTTGCAAGCTTCTGTTAGTGATATTGCGAAGTTTCCTTTTGTCGTCGTAGGGAATAAAGTTGATTTACCTGATAGAAAAGTAAGTAAGCGGAAGGCTAATTTTTAAGGTCTCATCTATAAAGTATTAGGTTATTATGGTTTAGCTGCAAGTAAGTTGTGTTTAATAAATTTTACTGCTCACTACAGATACAAATATTGCAATTGTATAAAGCATACCTAAAAAATAAAGTTACAGTAGTATGTAGAAAAGGATTAGGAGAAGAAGGTATTGAAGTAGTAGACGAATTCATTTTTCTCGGTTCTAAGATAACAAAGGAAGGTGACTGCACTCCTGAAATCAAGAGCGCGTTTAGCAATGGCCAAGTTAAGCAACATTTGGAAGGACAAAGACTTCACCTTAGCGACTAAAACCAACATAGTCAATGCTCTGATCTTCTCCATAGTAGTCTTTAAAGACTTTAAAGAAGCTAGACAGGAAAAGAATTGACTCGTTCGAAATGTGGTGCTGGCGAGGACTTCTCTGAGTTCAATGGGTCGACAGGAAGAGGAATTCAGAGATCCTAGAAACAACGGGTAACCTAACATCTCTCACTGGTATAATTCTGAATGCAATATTTTGGGCATGTCGTCAGAGCCGGCAGTATGGAAATTTAAATTATGCTGGAAGCTACTGAAGGAACGAGACGCAGTCGGTGGACTGAAGATCTGGAAGAAATCACAGGGTTTGCGCTATCAGAACTCAAAAGAAGGACGGCTAACAGAGGTGCTTTTATGCGTAAAATTAATATATAATCCTAGTCAGTAGAGCAACAATTTTATTATTAAAAGTTAAATGAGACGGAAATTGCAATGCGTGTTTTCTTTTAGTTATATTATATTCTGCAAATTTAAAATTAATTTGCGATTTAAATAAGTTTCAATAAGTAACCTAAGCTTCAATATTCAGTTTTTTATTAAAAGCATTCAAAAAATGAATTACTGTACATTAACCTTCGTAGTCGTCCCCAATGTATTCATAAAGAAAACAACATATTATAATCAGACATATAGATATCGAATAATTATTAACATCTACGCAAAATTCCTAATCGCACTAGGAAAAAAATATTTCAACAGTCTGTTAGTTCGGATTGCTGGGAGACGCATATTTTTGCGATTACGAAACGTCATCGAAATGTTACAAGATGTCAGCAACAGAAAGAAAAAATTCAAACTAATGAAATTGAATGATTGTCAGCCATACTGAAAAAATAAACCATGTGATAGATGGGTGACTACACAATAGCTTTGAATTTGAAATAAAGAAAATAATATAGAATATTTGTGAAGCAAACCTGATTGGATTAAATTTCACAAGAGCGTAGGTAAATGAGATATGTAATCCGAACATAAATCGAGGGAAATAAGTTAAAATAATAGAAATATATAAAAGGCCTTTACAAAACTAAACTAAACTAAAATCATAGAATATTATAGAAAATATTGAATTACAATATAGACAGAGATAAAAACGTCACTAACTTCTCATGGTCTCTATCACCCTCAGAGTTGGAATGACAAGTTTGTAAGAATATAGAAACACCGGACGATTCAAATAATCAATACAATTCAATTAAACCATTCCCTCAGCGCAGACATAACTAAACCTCTTATCGATACCAATATCCTCGAACCGAAACTACAAAATCAGCTATCATAAAATACTAAAATCAGTATTCCCACAGATTATCAACAAAGTGGAAAGCAATCCAACCTTATAAGAATTAACTACACTCATAAATTTGCAGAAGAATCCTACCAAGCGATAAAAGCAGTTAATTCAGTGTTATTTGACTTAATCGTACTTGAACACTTCAACAATATCCTTTTAGCTTTCTCTACTCTACATGAAATTATTTTTGGGATACTAGCGCACACATGGGTGTTTTCACCCAAATTTTTAGTAAGACATCAACATTTAAATAACTACGTTACAATTTTTAACGAACGACTTTAAAATTCATCAATGCACATTCTGACAAAGCATAGATTATAAATTCCTTTGGGAACCATTTTTGGTGTTTATATTTGTTTTAAATAGTAATAGAAATTATATCAATTGTATTCAGGTAGAATCCTCTAAAGCAGAAGCCTGGTGCAACAAGATGGGAAATATCCCCTATTTTGAATGTAGTGCCAAAGAAAATACTGATGTAGATGAAATATTCACTTCTGTCGCTCTTTCTTCCCTGGAAAAGGAGTCAGGCGTAAGTATACAAGTTATTAAATAAGGAGTTGTACATGTTTGCCACTATCAAAGAATGTTTTATAATATGGGAAAGTCAAAAGTAATGAAACACTATGCCTGAAAAGTGTCTTGGGATATCTGGCACTTTAATTCATTTGTGTCTTAAACCTCACAGAAGTGAAGTTTATCATTTTGTAAATATTTTATCAACGCCAAAAGAGGGAGTCCAACACTCGACCCTCTGATTACCATGCGGACCCTCTAACCACTGAGATGCCTGGCTAGAAAGCATAGAAACCGAAATTTTGTATATTTTTGGAGATAAGGTTTTCTTGGAACTATCAATATTTCAGCATATTAGAAAAAACTGCATTACGCAGAATTGGAAAAATATAATGCCTGTATTTAATTAACACAGCTGTATCTTGTTATATATACCTTATAACCACTGGGCCGAATATTGGCCTTAAAAGGGGTATGTAATGGTCGTGGTGTTCCATGAACTGGACATCCTTAGCGCTATAAAATGCCACATAAAACCAGCGCGTCTCAAACAGCCTCTGCATACTCAGCCCCTCATTCTTTACCTGCACGGGTGTCAAGTTTAAAAGAGAGGTGCGTAAAGCAATTGTATGGCGCTTAAACCATTGTGTATGCTGCTGCCTTGTAGTTGGCCTAATTAGGCAAAGGCTATGAGAAGGCAACTCTTACTTAAATCTTGGGCAGTTGGAGCTGAATAACCTTGCCTGGCAAACCTCAGAGAAGGACACTCAGCACTCAAACTTCAGGGAGTTAACCCTGTCAAAAATCCCTGCCACAAGCGAATGTCTGTGTGGCGGAGGGGAGCTCCGTCTCTTTGGTGTGCCTGTCGAGGCATCGGCGAACCTTTGAGGGCGGCGGCCGATGGACATCTTTCAAGATGGCGAATACTCTTAATCTCCCTTCCCTGTAGCGAGCTGACTCTCCGGCAGGCATTCACTCTTAAACCAACGTCAATCTCCTCGTTCTTGCTGGCAATATTGAGACAAACCCGGAACCGTATAGCGTCAGATTCTCCATCAACTCTACATAAGACGGGCAATGGCTGACTGGCTGCCATCTCTATTTTCTCCAACCTCTCAAATACGAGTAAGATCTCCACCTTAAACACGTTTCTTCTACCCTCATTCACTCTTCTATTGTTAATTTGGTTCTTCTATTTTTTTGACTCCTTTACTCATTGGAGGTAATCACTGGATTCTCCTTTGGAAGAAGCTTACATCTGGTAGTATCACCCTAGTCGACAGTCAGACTTCTAAGCTCAACATAAACCGGAATACTACCCGTTCACTCGATTGGGCTGAGTTCAATAGATACATCTCTACTCCAAATACCCACTGTTTCATTTTACAAATAATCGTACAAATTATGATATGTAAACACCAAGAAAATGACGTAGATTTATTTATCTAATCACAAGTAGCCATAAAATTATATAAAGTTCGGATAAAATACATTTCAACTTGTCTTCTTAAATTAAAAGTTTAAAAATTGCTCTTATATGCTTAAAAATGTTACATTCTTTCCGTATTATTTGATTTCTATGCACCTTTGATGCTGACAGTAATTGCGTAGCTATACTACCGGAATAGGTTATTTTCCTGTATGTGACATTCCTGTGACGTTCACTACTTTCTAATCTGAACTTCTTAACGTAACTCAAAGCGACATCCATCAGATACGGAAGACTATCAGGGAATTCCTTACTTCCAACCAAACAATCAAAAACATACACAACAGAAGCACTAAGCAAGTGTGTCCTGAAGCTGATAAGACCTGTCAAAAGGAGCTGGGATCGGTGTTCTGGACTCGCCCTAAACACCACCCGACAGACGAACTCCAACTGGAGACCAAACGCTCCTACAAAGTCCTCTCCACCAGGAGGCAATCCAAATTTCCGAAAGATCTAAAAAAAACGCAATGCGGGAAGCTTCAGCAGACCCGGATGCCTGAGACACCTGTTGATGACCAAGAAAGAGAGAAAATAAAACCCCAACACTCGAATAATCTGAAGCCACCCCTGTACCCGTGTGGAAAGTGTGAAAAAATGTTGGCTATAGCAAAACGAAGTACTTTATTAGATGCACTTCTTTCAATCTCTGGTGGCATGTAGAATGCACCCAACTCTCAAGAAAGGAAATGCAGAACATGGGAAAGAAACCTTGGGAATGCTTGAAATGCACCAAAGTCGCTAATACTTAGAGACAGAAAAATCCACGGATAACAGAGGAGAACACCAAGAGGAAGAAATCTCAAAAGATTAACAAACTAAACAGACAGGCCGAAGTCCAGTTCAGAATTTTCCAATGGAACGCCGGTTGCATCAGAGCAAAACATGCTGAACTTTACAGGGAAATGAAAGAAAAGAATTACGACGCAGCCTTGATTCAGGAAACTAAGCTTACAAACAATAATTCCTATAGAATGAAAGGATTCAAGATTATCAGCAAAGAAAGAGAAACTGCCAGAAGAAGAAATGCAAAGGAAGGAGAGAACCTAAGAGGAGGTATTGCTATAGTCATCAAAGAGGGGGTCGGATATGCTGAAAGAAATATCAATGGCAGATCAGAACATGATAAAACAACATAAACTTATGCATATCTACATCCCTCCAATCAACAAAGGTAAAGAAGATGTTCGTGAACAAAACTTTAATGCTGATAGACTCCCATGGAAAGAAGCAGACATCATAGCAGGGGACTTTAATGCCCATGAAGACGAATGGGACCGCAGATCAGAAGAAGATAACATGGGATTCCACATCGCCGACATAGCGCAGAGAAACGGATTTTATTATTGCAAACAATGGTAGTCACACCTTCACCTCCAGGGCTAATGGATCCAAAATAACACCAGACTTAACTCTTATCAAGAAATCAGATCAATTTACCCTCACCAAATGAAAAACTTCAGAGGACTGTCAGAGAGAATGGTGCTCTCCAGAATGAACTGGTTTATCCAAAAAGGTGAATTGATTAATGAAGTCCAAGCTGGGTTTGAGAAACATAGAAGCACAGACGATCAAATAGTCCGCATCCAACAAAAGGTGTTGGACGGGATCATAGATGAAAGTGTGAAAAAAACACCAGGGGAACCAACAGAAAGAGAACCATTTGGTTCTCTTTGGTGAACCTTAATGAAGATATACCCTTAATAAGAGAACCTTAATGGTTCTCTTTGACTTCTCCAAGGCGTTTGACAAGGTCTGGAATGATGGTCTTATCTGGAAATTGGTGAGAAACTAACAAGAATCTAGCGTTCTGCATGATCAAGTGGCTGAGAGAACTTCTTAGTGGAAGATAATCCTATGTAAAAATGGAGGATGCAGTAAGCAAATATATGTTTAAGAATGGAGTACCCCAGGGAGGTGTCCTTTCGCCAAAACTATTCACTTTTTTCATAGATGACATTACGGAAAAGCTGGTCGACGACATCGAGACAAGCTTGTTCGCTGATGACTTAGCCATTTGGGTACAAGATGAAGATCCAAAAGTATGTGAAAAGAAGATGCAGGAAGCCATTAAAAAGTGGGCAAAAAAGTGGAAATTGCAACTGAACTCAGGCAAAACTGAATATATCCTCTTCTCAAATTGGAACAAAGAAGCAAACTGGAAAGGTATTCTAAAATTAGGAGGGAAAGAAATAGCCTGAAACAACGCTCCCAAATTCCTTAGAGTTAACTTCGACTGGAAAATGACCTTCAAAAATCACATAAACACAATTAGACAGAAAATGATGATTTCAATTTAATTCTTGAATTTACCAGCGACAAAGATGTCGAACTCTGTAAAAAAA
>JAYJLU010096647.1:0-15859 GCA_036873645.1 Minona dolichovesicula | reverse complement strand
ACAAAATATACAAAATTAACAAAAGATAGTTTAACAAAATAATAATTTAATAATATTGAACAAAATTATTTTATATCTAATTTAAGCTGATAAACTATAGGATAACATATTTTTATAGCTAGGGGATATTATATGCATATTAAACTTTATTCTAACAATTCCAAGTTATAAATTGAAATGGTTAAGAAAAGGTTTCTTCTAATAAAATATTATTAAGGAATCATTAAATGGATATATTGTTTAGACAAAATATTTTGTACAGTATTTATCTACAGAAAATTGTTAACATGATCTTTAAAATAAATCAGCATAATTATTTACATTAACTATTATAAATGCCTTCATAAATAATAATATGCAATATAACTTTCAATGATAAATAACAATTTAGAAGAAAAAATAATACTAGGTAAAAGGTAAAAAATTCAACATCAACTAGATTTTTAACACTTATAACTGAATCTTAAAATCTTTTGAATGATAGTAAATCTTTTTAAAAAAGTTTTAACCATATTTGTAAGAACAACTGCAACACAATTTACCGGTTAAAATCTTAAAACTAACACTTGAAAATCAGAAAATTTGTAGTCCATTAAAACAACTGTACATATTTTATTCATTTCTTAAGACCGTGTGCAAGTTTGTTTCTTTAGTTGAGGAACTCCTAGAAAATCATCTTTAAAAAATTCCTAAGAGCTCAAAATAGACTTATAAAATAAGTAATATCACATACTACATATTTCGTGGATATCAAATCTTAAAACAATAAACCCAATAAATGTCGTCGGATTTAGTGCGAAAAACAAACCACTAATTAAACGTCATGCGTTAAAAAATTTTTAAACGTTTAAAACTATTTTTATAGCCAGTGGAAAAAATGTTATCGGATCGTTGTCGCCCCCCGATAACAGTTTATCGGACATTATAAACATTATAGGATTAAAGTCATCGATATTATATCGTAAAAATGTAGTTGACTCGATCTCTGCAGATGATTAGTAATACACAAATAAGTGTATTTAAGCAATTATTTTAATAGTCTCTTCAGGAGCATGTTAAATAGTTTTTTATGAGCATGAACAAATTTGTACTCACAATCATATATATTCTTTAGCTACAATTTACTAGTTGACTGCGATTTATTGATATTACCTTACTATTCTATGATTCTAAATGATGTTTATAATATCTCATAATTATAACAATACATATATTTTCTGTTAGTGTTTAAAGTTTATATTTTTAGACATAAAATATCATGGCTTGCCTTGCAAACTAAAAGAAAGAAAGTCTGATAATTATCGACAAAAGTTGAAATGCCTGGGGTGTACAATGATGGGATTAAAACCTCAGGGACTACCGTAAACCGGGGTTACTTTGAACACTTTTGAACTTCTTTTCTTGCTTAATGTTAATTTAAAACAACAAAGAAATTAGCTTATATTTGGGGGCTATACCAATTGTATTAGCCTTTTAGTCTAATTATTCCAGGAAACATTTTTATACCTATATGAAACTATGGAAACTATGGTGTGTTTTCAATGTTATACCCCAAAGGGGTAACTTACTATTTATACATATATATATCTATACACAAACATATGTATCTATAGGGTGACCATTTTTTATTTGTTATATAATTGTAATTATTATAAACCTTAGTATCAATAGTTATTGCATTTTTGTAATTGAACAGGTGTTCAAAGTTACTCCGTTAACCACATAAAAAACAAAATTTTCAAATCAGCTCTATAAATTTGTTTGCATTATATATAAAATAAATATTAAAATTTTATTTGAGGAAGAATGGGATTGTACAATTATACATTATACATGAGACTCTACATTTGCAGTTAAAAATTATAAAATATTACAAAATTACAATTAAATAGTAAAACAGGGAGTAGAGTAAAATTTAGTAAAATTTCCTCGGGAATAAAAACAACCTTCCCGGTTGATCATATGTTTATCCCCTTACAATGCGATAGAGTTTGTAGAATTAAATGTTTTCACTGATATCTTAATAACGTGATGACGTACCGATAAGTGAACGGATGCTCGAATTAGAAATTCCAATGTGGATTTTTTGAACATAATGCGCGAAAAGAAAAATATAGGACTGGTGATGAGTGCAATTAAATGTGAATTTTTTTATAAAATGGGTTAGCTATATGTACAAATCAAAGGACAGACTAATTAAATTTGTAAATAATAAAATAAAATTGGAAGTGGCAATCTGAGTTTATCGAATTAATAGGTACCTAAGTATTTTACTATATTAGAAAATGGAAGCTAGATAATCGGAATGTAAGCACTTATGTAATGTCTTCAAGCTTGTGTTTAGACAGATTTCTTGAATTTATAGATCTTAATTCATAAGATAGATCATTCCACAACACCAGCTCTTTCACTAATCATATTTCTAGTGGCATATGTTGCAAAGTTAACTCTTTAACGTTAACGCATCATTTATTTATAGTAAATTTCTCAGTCATTTCGGAAAGAGATATTTATAACTATAATTTCGTTTTCCTCGTAAATTACCTATAGGTTTCGCTTAATAGGGCTGGAGAAAAGAAACAGTACAATTTTCCTTAGAGAATCGTGTTTCCAGAATTTTGGTCAAAAACCTCTTGTTAACCTTTCGGATTTTGTAACAAACTTTGTATTTCTCTTTTTAAAACTGTTAATAAGAATTGTAACCACCCGCTTAGAACTCTCTTTTTAGAAAGATCGCACCGCAAAGATAACGATCCACAAAGTGGTAATGGTACAGCTAAACCGTTTACACTGGATAATGTAAGATTCTTTAAATACAAATAGAAAGAATATGATCAATATGAGAATCCCATTGGAACGGGAATATGATGACCAATGATAAAATTAGCTCAAAGCATTTATTTATTCAACTATCTTTATTCTCGTTTTTTATTAGAATTAATGTGTACTAAAAAAAATTAAGCTCATTTTATGAGTTTCATCCTTTTCATGTTTTATTTTTACCTTTTGTTTGTATCCTTTTCACCCAATTGCAATATAGCATCTACATTCTTTACTTAGTTTTGACAATTATACATATAAGTCAAAACTAAGTAAGGAATGTATGCTATTGTTGCATATAAATTGGGTAAGACAATATAATGTATGTACGTATATGTGTACATACCTATCTAACATTACTTTATATTTTTTAAGCGCTTTTATAATTAATTGGGATAAACTTGATCAACCCAATGGTTGTTTTTTTTCGGAGGAAATATATGTAAATCTATGTTATTTTTAGTCCTCAAATAATTTATTATTAAAGTCTCAAAAATTCGAATTTTTAATGCAGCTTATATAATTAGCATAAATAATATAACACAAAATTCCCCCCTAAAGTTTATATCGTTAAAATATTAAGTGCATGTATGTGGAAGAATATATTTATTATACATAGCATGATATATGTTGAATGATTTTTAAATTCCCTAAATAAACAATAACGACGTACGGGTCGACCGGCCTAGAATACATAGGTATACAATTTAAGTGTACCTAGCATGATCGAGAATGTAGAACCATTATAGTATATACTCAGAATAAAATTAAGATCGTAATGGATACATCGATTATATCCATGTACATGCGCTTTCTAGAAATGACTTCAATTAACTATAAAGCGTATATTTGACCTGCTTCAAAAATTCCGGCACAATTATAGCCGTAGCTATAAAACTTTATCGAATACCTCTACGCAACATGTCGATCATGAGTAATTTTAAAAGACGCCTTACAAATCGTTACTTAACTTAAAATACTATAAATTACACAACACCTATATATATTCGAGCTTGTTTGTGCCCACAGACTCAGATGCCGTTCGAACCAATTTGACGCAAACTTTCAGAGTAATCCATTGTGATCCAACAATCGGTCTTATAGTCACTGATATGGCACCTTCAAACATTGAGGAATTGTGAGAAATACCAAAGATATTAAACCAACCTTTAGTGAATAGGCCTATAGACGTTAAAAAAGCTTTCGATAGCATTGAATAGTATCTTATTAATAAAAAAGTTAACTTATTATATGGTATCAGGTCAAAAGATTTTCTGAGATCAACTTTCATTTGTATATATAAATGACATTAAAAAAAAACTATAGCTGATCACCATATGAAATAACTTTGCCTGTTTGCCGATGATTCCAGCATGGTTGTTGTAGCAAAAGATTACTCTTGAACAAATTGCAAATCATGCGATGTCTGAACAACATGAATAGGTATGGCTAAATAAAAACAGACTAACATTAAACACTAAAAAACATCCTCGATTTAAGTAACAAAAAAGATAAAGAAATCACTATTATATAACGATATAAAGATTATAGTAGGTACCTATATAACTTAAAAATTGAGCAAGTCAGTGAAACAATATACATACTTAGGAGTGACAATACAAGATAATTTAAAATAATAAACATATACAACGTACAATTCATATTAGCCCAATAATACTATCGGTTTTTTCAAATTGCGATTAACTATATTTATACATCCATAATTTCGTCAATGAGAAATGCTTTCAATGCTGTTGCTCACCTTTAAACATTTAATTTCGCTATTATTAACAAAATTAAACAATCAAATTCCTTTGCTCTGAAAGACACTTCCCTAGAATCAACTAAATATAATTATTATAAATCCTTGTCATTTTCATTAATAAATTTGGAATTGAATTATACGGCAGAAGCCACAACAAATGGATTTCTCAACTACAGAAAACCCAAAACAGATTGCTAAAAATCATTTTTAATAAATCTCATATAGAACAAATGCCTTACACAAAGAAATAAAAATCCTAAAGGTTGTCGACTTGCTAAAATTATAAATAGTCACAAATTTGTTCACAACAAACTATAAATTATGACTTACCGTGCTAATGGAATTTGCACATCTAATATTCATAACAGAAATCTATTAATTCTCTAAATATATAGGTTACACTACAAATTCTGACGCATCAACATTTAGAAAGTGATAGTTTGTAACAATCTGAGCCCAAACAATAAAAATATCAGAAACAGAGAACTTGTATTCAAAAGTACATTTGAACTGAACTTTTTCAACTCATACTAAAATATAAGATTTTCTTAGTTACAATCAACCAGAGTTGCTCAACATTGTCAACAGAATGTCATGTGTATCTAAATTTCTCAAATTGTTTTTCTAAATTGAATAATGATCTGCATAAGCCTTTATCTCAAACAATATTAATAAATTTTATTGTAACCGAGGACTACGATTGCAACATTGCATGTATGTACCCTTAATTTGAAATTTTTACTTGGTAAGCGTAAGTCTTAAAATCTCTTTGTCAGAAAATTTTATTCACAATTTTCAAATTTCCACTCTTAATTTAATCGAAATTCAATAGTACCTACATAATACCGGGCGAGTAAATTTCTAGAATTCAAGTCATTGTGGATCATTGAATGAATCTGTTAAGTCCACAGCCTAATTCTATAGAATTTAGATACCTACCAGTTACCTGACGCTAAATATCCGTATAACCTTCATTATAATATGTAATGAAACAATGAAAACACACATTTTTACTCATTTTTTTATGAAAAACTTTTTTACAAATATACATAGGCAACATGTGTTATCATGGGCAAAGATAATTATGAGACGGAAATTTCAATAACAAACAGTAGATAATGATCAGATATAGAAGAAAACAACTTTAATTTTAAAAGCCAATTTCTAGACATTTTGTACATTCCACATAGTATCTTGATGTGGCAAGATCTGTATGTATTAGAACATAGATGTAGCACGATCATAAAGCCGGCTAGACTATGTCGAGAAATTTAATTAAATCATGCACACTTTACCGAAAAAACAACACACTCGCTAAAGCGGTTGGTCAGAATTTATAGACAGAAAAGGGTAAGGGTGCCTTTACATAAACAGTGGCAGTAAAAAATCTACTCTAATTTCAGTTTAGAACATCAAGAGAAAAAATTAGAAGAATGACAGTTCATACAGTAAGTATTAGAGAATAATTGATATAATACAATAGGTATGTGAATTATGTATTACAACTATATTCTTTTACAAAATTAAACTAAATGATCTCAACTATATAGCCTCCTACATATAAAACTCGAAGTCAGTATGAAAGAGTTTTTTCATATAGACAAATGTCCAGTTACCATAAAACTTGTAAATAAGACGTTTAGAGGAATCTGTAGTCGGTGAATCATCATAAAGCGTCTCATTAAATATCATATAAATACCAGACAAAATTATATATAGAAATCTTCTATAATACACAGGCAATGTATAATGAACGTTTTGATTTATTCACAAATATAACGATTCATTTGTTAGCATTTCATTAATTTTAATTTGAAAATGGTAGACGAAATATTTATAAAAACGTTAATGAACGTTTTGATTTATTCACAAATATAACGATTCATTTGTTAGCATTTCATTAATTTTAATTTGAAAATGGTAGACGAAATATTTATAAAAAAACCTTCTAGAAAGGGATATTAAATTTTTTCTACATAAACAGTATATTTCTATAGGGGGAATTATCTGGCAACTCATAAAACTGATGATACACGACTCCTTAAATTATAAGATACATAATTATTATAAGTCACAATAATAATAATATGTAGTATAGTTATTGCACTAAATTAATAACACAATAAACACACATGTTAATCTGGGGGGCAGGCAAAAATGAAAGGTGGATAAAGCAATGTATGCAAGTCCACACCTAAATGAAGTAGAAAAGTACATTATTGACATTAAGTGAGAGAAATCACAGCAGTAGGTATGTACTATAAATTCACGAAATTGAAATCGCATTTACTTCTGTTAATAAAAAATATCAATCAATAACCTATGTATTTTGATGGATTGTAAAATGCAATATCACCATGGATCAGGTGGGGGTACGTAGTCATCCTCATTGGGCAAAAATTGTCCCTGCCAACCATTCAGATCAGTCCATGGCAATAAGTGAACGCCTCGTTCAGGTAAAGCCACACTGTATGTATCAGTGTTGGGAATTGGCTTATTCGAATCATCAACGACACAATTAACACCGGGCCAATTGTCTGTTAAGAGTCTCGGGATCACTGCCAAGTCATCGATGTGACATTTATCATTAACGTAGTCTAAACTGTGCCAATCGATATTGTCAGGCAAAGGAGGCAGATCTGGAATATCGTCTAAATAATTAGTAACTGGAAGGGGAGATTTCTTATTCAGTCTCTTCTTTTTGTGTTTCTTGTGTCGTTTCACTGGCAATTCGTGGAGTGGTGGGTCATCTGGCGGTGTCTCAACATTCATATGCGAATCACTACCTTGCGAAGTAGTTGATGTGAGCCTCGGTTTCTCCAGGGAGTGAACTGATGGTTCCGTGGAAGATGTTTGAAATTCGATTGTGTTATTAAGAAATTTAGCAAGAATTTCAGACTTCGCCGCCGATACGGAATCATTGTTGGATTCGTCTTGAGAACTCAATTTAGAATTTTGTTTCTGAAGCTTAGATTTATACTGACGAGGTCTTGCAGATTCAGGTAATGCTGATTCTGGCATTTCCGGCTCTTTACTTATTTCATTAGTTAATATCTTTGTCACTGTGTCTCTTTTCACGGCATTAGTATACATTTTGAGGAGTTCAGTTGTAGATTGAACTTTTGGCGCAATATTCAATGTGGGTTGATTATGTGCAGTCGATGAATCCGATGTAATAGAACGTGCGTCTGGGTCAACATTGGATTCTAGGCGGAGTGATTGATTAGAGCGATGATTCGGAGTGATTTTGTGTTCAACAAAGCCATTAGCGGTATGCGGATGTCTATTAACATGGGAATGCTTATTAATAACAGGCGTTGAGCTAATCCTTACAACACTAGTGGAAGAAGAAGCATCTTCGTGCTTTCTACGTTTAGGTGAAGAGGTAAAGCTGTCATTAGTGATTAAAGAGCGATCCTTTCTTTTATTATTGGTCACTTTGAGGGGCAGAGAATTAACAATATAGTCGCTAGAGTGTTTCTCATTGCAAGGCGTTGATTTCGCGCTATTTTGACTGAGAGCCGGACTCACAGGGAGACTGTTGCTACTTAATCTATCGAGCTGTGTCACAGTGACTGAACGTGGTAGTGGTAGTTTGCCATTGTTTCCATTGGCGTGTGCCGCACTTCCTACACTGTCCAATACAATTATGCCACTTTCGCTGAAGCGGATATTTTTGGGAGTTATGGATTGATGCGTGTAGTCTTTCTTCACCAGCTCTTGCCAACAACGAATAATATGGCGAATTCGATTTTGCAATAATCGATCGGTCTGTTTTCGGATAGTATTCAGCAATTTGCCTACTCGCGTAATTTGTAAAAGTTCCATCGTCATTGGGAAACGCTCTAGTTGTCCGACAGACTCCGTCACCACAGCCATATCGACAATCTAAAATCGATTATATTTGCAATAAGAATATATGTTCAGCATCATGATAAGACAAAAACAAAAGTTTGAAAAACTCGTTTATCTCGTAGTAGTGTTCGCAATATCTATTGCAATTTGCAATAGATACAGCTATTTACAAAATAACAGTTAGCCTCTGTAATTATCGTGGAGAACATCAGAGATGGAAATTAATCGATAAAACACGGAGAATCTCTGGTGAAAATATTTATTGAAATCACAAAGTTTCAGACACTACCGTGTCCTTTATCAAGTGAAAATATAGACACGAGAGAGAGAGCAGATAGTGAAGCGATGTTGCGTAATCGGATTAAGAATAAGTGAAATGAGGGGGCTGAAATCTGAATGAGGAATGAATTAGAGTGGGTGATCAATAACATTATAAGAGATCTTAATAGCGGAAAATTGAAAGATTTAAGACAAGAAAAGAAACCATAAAATAATAAAATTGAAAAACAAACAAATAATAAAATCAACAACATTACAGCTTTAAGTCAAATTTAGGTAATAAAGATTGGCAGTATTGATTGAACTGAAAACCGTCGTTAAGATTAAGATTGTTCTCAGTTTTAGAGGCCTCTGTGACTTAGTGTTTGCACCAATTATTCCCACCGTGACGACCTTAAGGGAACTGAAATCCGGATAGTGATTGTGGCTACAAGCATGACGAGCTAAGGCGTTGTTTGTTTTCTTTGAATGAGATGAACGCTTTTTTGTGTTCGTTCAGGCGAGTTATAGCCTTTCTTCCGGTTTCCCCAATGTATCCGCAGGACAACCGCTATATTGAATGGAATATTGGATCCCTTTTGTTTCTATGCAGGCGATAAAATCAGCAATTGGTAATTTGTTGGACGACGGAGAAAAATTCAGATCTTTTCCAGCCGAGCAAACTCAAATGCTAACGACCCGGTCCTCGCTATTTCTTTTATTCCAAAAATCAGTGACAAAATCAAATTCTCGGCAGGAAAACTTGGTTCACCAGAATCTCAACTCTTCGCAACATGTTAGGCAAAACAAGAAACAAAAGAGATCCAATATACCAAAGTGAGGTTATATATTCCATTCAATGTAGGGGTTGTCCTTCGAGATACATTGGGGAAATCGAAAGAAAGGCTATAACTCGCCTGAGCGAACACAAAAAGCGCTCATCTCATTCAAAGAAAACAAATAGCGCCTTAGCTCTTCATGCTTGTAGCCACAATCACAGTCCGGATTTCAGTTCCCTCAAGGTCGCCACGGGAATAATTGGTGCAAACAAAGACAAAGAGGCCCTGGTCATCTCTAAAACTGAGAACAATTTTCATCTTAACGACGGTCTTTAATTTAATCAATTCTGCCAATCTTTATTACCTAAATTTAACTTTAAATTATAATGTTGTTGATTTTATTGTTTATCTCTTCCAATCAATTTACTTTTGTTCTTATGTCTTTTTCTTTTATGGTTTCTTTTTTTGGTCTTAATTCGCTTTCTTTCCCGCTATTATATCTCTTATTATTTTATTGATCACCCACTCTCATTCATTCCTCATTCCCTTTTTCACATTTCATTTATTTTTAACCCGATTACGCAACATCGCTTCACCCTATGTCGTGTCGATTATTATATATATTTGTCCCATATTTCCACATGAGAAAGGACACCGCAGTGTCTAAAACTTTGTTGTGTTTTCACTAAATATTTTCACCAGAGAATCACTGTTTTTTATCCTTTGTAATTAAATTTCTAATATGCAAACATTAACTAAATATTTTCAAAACGTGGTTACAAATATTTGCTAAGATTCAGATTATTATCTGCTTAATGTTCTCTAATTTTTTTCTCTTAAGGTTTTTAATATACGTCTCATAATTATTCGTTTGTTTAAAACGTCGTTGCGTAGAGTTTGTTAAAAATTAAATGCGTGTATAAATAAATAAAAATAAAGTTGCCGTGTACGCCAAAATACAGTAACAGTACAATATATATGTGTCGTTCTACAGTAGATTACTAACTATCGAACATTTGATGTAGCTAAAAATAATTCGCGTCTTATAATAAATATTTTAATGATAACTTTATGGAGTTAATCAGATTTATAAAACACTACGATGATTTTATTAACTAGAATAATTTTACAATGCTGTGTTAAAGCTAAACTTAATAGGTACAACATAACATCAAAATTAGGTTCTTCAAAATGAATAATTCCTACCGTAAATCAAATATAACAACACAACATTCGTAACTATGTTGGTTGACGCATTTGCAAACAATCACGCATTTAAACAAATTCATTTTTGCAGCATAAATTTTGTTAAAAATATAAAATACAAAAAATTCATTAAAGCAACCCACGGTTCCCATCAAAACTTAGTTCACCCTTTGATACGAATTTCAATTTGTATCAAAGGATGTGCCATAATAACACCACCATAACATGTAGTCTGACATTTTAGTTTAATTGGTATGAGTAATAAAATAGAAAACATCTACACAAATGGGTTTAAAAAATTTATTAAATCTGGGTAGAGTTAGCACTGATTTTTAAAATCATTAACGTTAAGAATCAAGATGATAATAATCGTATCCACTTCATTTTAACTGTATAAAGATTTTGCTATCTTATATATAGATATAAATAATGTGTCAGTTGTGTCAAATATAATTTTAATCTAATTCGAAAATATGTTGTTTCATAACTATGACTGCAAATCAGAAAGTTTTGTCAACATTCTGAGACATCCTCTTATCTGAAAGAATTTCAACTGATGGATAAGCAACATTATCTTATGTTCAATGATAATCACATAATGAAGGACTGACATGAAATATGGTTTCTAGTCTTTCTGGAAAATGGTAAGGAAAGATTTGAAATCACAACTAATTGAGATAATGAACCTTAATCTGGACTAAAGGCAATAATCAGAATGTTTGTATTAATCGATCTGAACTTGTTTCTCTTTAGAAAGAAAATCCAAAAAGGGAAAGACTTTCCATCAAGTTTTTAATGGCCCAATAAATTCCAAATTCAGGCTGGAACAATGGTAAACCAGGTGCCACCTTACTGCAAACTATTAAAGTCGTTATACAATTAAGTGGACAATGATTCTGGAGATCAATGAAGTCATGTTTTCTGACAGCTGATTTTTTAAACTGGTGTCAATAGAACCAATTTCATACAAAAATATCTAGACACCACTCTGAAAGCTGTGACATGGTGGCATCAATCAAGGCAATCGAGTGCAACATACAGTATGTTGTAGATTACAGGTTATTACAGTAGTGTGTGCATATAATGAACTGTGCAGGACTGGACTGAAAAATGTTCATTATATATGCATTTCATTATAAGCGCACATATTTAAAGATAGGAAAGATTGTTCATACCTTGAAAACAGGGTTGTTTAATGCACACACTACTGTATATATTATACATCAATCTTAGCAACACTGATGCAATACCACAAGCAGATTGTACAATCTGAAATAATTAGTTTGACAAAAGAGATTTTCACAAGATTTGAAAAGATTGAAAATTGATTTTCCCATTTATGACAACTCATCTACACTATTTCTTTGCCAGATATAAGGTGCATGCCATTTCATAATGAGATTGCAACATTCAATGGCACATTTATGATGTTGTTGCCATAATTGTGATTTAATATCACATTCAAAAAATCCTACTTATAGTTCAAAAGTATAGCCCTTACAATCAGTTGACATATAAAGAGACCAACTACAGATGCACTGTTATGCAATGAATCTTGCATTTTGAGAGATGACTTGTTAATGGTGATGAAATGATGGAGACAACTTGTCTCAATTCATGATTTTCATTCATGCCATCAGTACTTGTGTCAGACATGTGAATATTGTACAATGAATGCCAATTTGTAACTGAAGGTTCATGCGACATAGAGAATATTACCATCTAGCTTTGAACAAGTTGTGGAAAGAATGTATATGAAAATGTTGACAGATTGAATAGTCAACAAGTGGTAAACTGAGCCACTGAGTTCAACTTGGTGATATAGCAGTAATTTCTTATATTTTAAATTAATTAAAAATTATATTAAATACAATGAGATGGGCCAATGCCACACCCAGTCAATTTGACTAGACTGGAATTACATCTAAACCTGATTAAACAAGTCTGCTTTCACTTCACTTGAGTTATGTACTGCCTAAACACTCTGATTTTTAAAACTTATGATAGTGATATATACCACCATCTGACTAATTCACACAATTATATTGCTTATATTTGAAATTTGTTTATTCCACTGCTTGCACAGGTGTGTGTAGTGCAGTGATTTGTACAAAAACATTCAGTAATTAACTATTGCTTATTCAGACTTCTTGGTCCCCAATATTGGAATGCTTGCTCCCCAAACTTGGTCTTTGCTGTCAATGTCTTGATGTTTCCTCTTGTAGCACTCCACGTCACCACCACCTCCAAGTTCTGGCCAGCTTTTGTGGTAGACAGCAGACATTTTCTCACTGCTTTGGGATAGCTAGTTGACCATATTATTAATTCTGTTTGCCATTTTATTCCTGGCAGTGTCCCACATGGTTTCAATAATGGGCCACTTCAGGACTTCATGGGCAGGTAGAGTTATTTACTGATGCAACTCTTGAAATAGCGTTGTAGCCAAGCGTTTCAGACTGCTAACTTTTTGACTGCACACATGACTCTTTGAAACATCAAAGATTTATTTTGTTGTCCTATTGATTTAAGTTGAATTGCCACACAATTTACATGGTGTCAATGTTTTTGACTGCTTACCAAAAGAAATTTAAACAATAGTGACTTTAATTAATTTTTACACTGTAAACACTTGTGTCAAACTACACTGCAAATAAAAATGACTAGATATAGTGGTACCACAGAGACAAGTTATGCTATAATTGATATGAATATCTAGTTGGCTAGTTTTCAATTTGGCTAGATATGCTGCAATTTTACCAATTATCTAGTCAGCTAAATATGAATGACAAGTTATGAACAAATTATAGTCATATCTAGTCGGCTAGATATTAGCCAGTACCAAAGTGACAATTTATGACGAAATTGTCTTATTAAATAGTTGATTTTATTTGCAGTGTATATTGACAAATACTAAGTATAGGTAGTTCAAAATTAATATCAAATTATTTAAAAAAACCTGATGGGAATATTTAAATCTGGGTGATCCTATACTTTCGCAATATAAGATAAATACAAAATAATTGTAATATTGTCAGTAAACCTAAACAAAATACTGTAATATTTTGTATAAATATGTCATTGTAAACAATAATGAAAATTTTAGTTGATCCTAAAATCAGTATATTAATAAGGTCAAGGCTATGGGATGCTCAGCAAACAAAAATTGTAGTACCTCTTGAAGCATTATTGGCTTCCTATATTCATGCATATGCCTGTATGTGGTATCATTCTGACAATCATTTTTCTCATTACTTTATAGTATAGAACAATATAAATATGAAAATATGCATCTATAATGGAATAAAAGTTATTTTATGCTAACAATATTAAACAAAATTATTTTGTATTTACTTTATGCAGCTAAATATAGGATCATCTAAATCTGATTGGTCGATTACATAAATTGACGGAAAATTATACTACATTTGTGGATTACTTGATTTCAAAGGTTGTTGTATAAACCTATTGACAAGTGTGCCAATCAAGTTACACCAATTATTGGTGTACCATGACACTTATTTGCAGTGTATCTTATATCAAATTATTTCATATAAATGGACAACATATTATTTATAAAAATATTTATATGATTAGCCAATTTAATAGCTAAAAATAGTTATAGTTTTAAAGTTAAACTTTCAAGTTTTAGGAATCAGTTTATCAATATGTGTATTAATTTGCAAATTGAAACAAAAATGATCGAAGTATATACATAACAGATCTTGGTGCACCTAGATTTTATCTGTAATAAAATTGGGATATATTAAGACGTAGCTTAAACTTAAAATAAAAATTAAATTATATCAAATGATGGAATGGAATTCTTATCCTTTCAATTATAACTGAATTACTCTAGAAATAGATCTAGAATAATAAACTAATTGATAAATTCAATAAGGTTAACAAAAACAGATTATTATGTAGAACATTATGTATAACTTACATTATTATCAAAGAACAGAAAATGTAACCTTTGCTATTAACTTACTGATTTATTTAGAGAGCATCTACTTGGATGAAAAAGTAGATCACAATGATTTATAGTTAAAGGAAAAAATATGTTTTCAAAAATCTACAGATATACTTTATATCATTGCTTGCTTTGCAGAGAATCAATATATTATAAAAGGGATATAAAACATACATTAATGCATTATATGAATCCCCATTATATACATACAAGTGAGTATATAACTTACAACTTGACTTTCGTTGATGGCCGCATTCAGAGAGAACACGATTGAATTCAGTTCTGTGGTCATTTATTGTTAATTTTATACACATTTTACTAATTTTTTACACATTTATGAAACACAACCGTCTGCGAGAGCTATTGCAAAATTCTGAAATAATCGATATGGCGAAGACTTTTAAACAAAAAATATTTTTAATAACAATTTTTTCCCCACGAACAGAATAAAAACATCTGTAAAATCTGTCTGAGAATAAAAAATTTGTATTTATATAGATGAATAGAAAAACGTCAAATATTAATTTGTTAGGATAGAAATCGAATTTTGTTAGAACGATTCCTATAGCGACTAGGTACTATATTTGATTTCTTAAAAACTAAAAAAGCTTCTTTTTAAAATATTATCAATTTTACATAGTAAAGTAGTGTTTTATCATTTTAAATATTAACAAAATGGGCTTGAACATAAAAAATGCATCGTAAATCCGAAGGTAAAAGCAACATGACAACAATTACTGACATTGTCGCAATTGCTCTTAATGAACATTTTTCTTCTATCAGGGGAAAATGAATCACTCGCAAAAACCTCTTCCGGTGACGACTATGTGTATCTCAACGTATTAATGAAAAAATTAAATCACTAGTCTATTAATAAATCTGCCTCAATAATAGCCAAAGTTAAATAAATGAATAAGACTAAAATATTAACAAATCAAATAGGTACATGAAATTGAGGAGAGCAGGCATGTTAAAACTAAACATAAAGAGATTCAGAGAAGATTGTTTGTTATAGTAAACTACAGTAATTAAAAAATGTCATTTTTCGCGACTGCTCGACATGAATTGAACTTCCATTTTTTCTGCCATGATCGATAAGCTGCGCGGCATTAAATAACGGTCGGAGATAGGTCACCTTCTGGAGAAGCTTGATCATTCGGTCTTTTGAGATCTTCTCCAGGTCCAGAACTTCCTTCGTGATACCTC
>JAYJLU010095536.1:4228-15862 GCA_036873645.1 Minona dolichovesicula | reverse complement strand
GAACGCTTGGCCACCAATCCAGGGGTCGAGAGTTCGAATCCCAGTTAAGTACTCTCGGGAATGAAATGTTGAATAGCACTGTATAGAGATTATAATTATTTCTTATTAAAAGTAGTATTGAATGCCCAATATATGAATTGTTTTTGTTGTAACAGCAAACATCAGAGGGCTTACATAACATTATCTGTAGGGATGAGAACAAAATTATTTTTTGTACCATTTTTTCATTATACTTATTTACTTGCCAACTTTTGTAGCCAATTTGATTAGAATTTCTTACATGTTTACCAAGTATTTTACTATAATCAAAAATGCATTTTGGATTATAAATTGCTCATCTTTGTGTTCATCTTCTTTAAAAAGACTAACTCTTTATCCTATGGTTCCTACTCTTTCCCTAAACTAAACAGATTACAAAGAATTCAAAATACATGCAGTCATTTTGTGCATTTTGTAAAAGGCTCCAGATGTTTGACCATGTTAGTCTGTCAATTTGTAGTCTCCATTGGCTATGTATTCCTATAAGGATCATTTTCAGACTCGCAATTGTCACAACCATAGGTGCTTGTATGGGAATACCCATCCCCTGTGAATCAACTTCTTCAAAGAGCTCCTTGGCAGTAGGTTGGTATTTGTAATACTAATTATAATTTATTCAAAACTTACCTTAAAATATATTTATTTAATGTTTTAATATTTAATTATGATTCCAACTTAGAAATGTTTCATTAAACATGATTTTGTGGTAAAATATATAATTATTAAATTATATTGAAAAAGAAGATGCTAAGTTCCTTTGTCCATTTTATCTAAAATACTAGAAAAGATAAACCAAAATGCATTCTGATTAGAGTAAAATTCTTGTAAACATTAGCCAGTTGAGACTCAAAACATGTGAATCTATAAATTCTAGGAATTGATATACCTACAAATGTTGGCAAGTAATGAAAAAAGTGAAACCATAAAACAGGTTAGTTTTTGGAAGTGACAATATATGATAATAGATTAAATGACATAATTATATATAACTACAAAAACTAATATATTTCAATAATAATAAAACAAATACAGTTTAACAATATTACCAAAATTGTTGGCACTGTTCAATTTTTCGATTTTCAATTAACAATTTTCTTTCTAAGATGATTATTATAAAAAAGGTGATTCATATTGAAAGCTTTTAATGAATATACAGTCAAGTTTGTCTAATCCGGTATTGCATAATCTGGTTTTCTTCAAAGTCCTGTTTTGTCACCTATTTTTTTACATTACACAAATATGGTGTAATCCTGATTTCTCATAAACCCGTGTAATTATTTGGACCCCAGATAATTTTTAGTGCCATAATCCGGTATTTTTAGGTAATTAAGAAAAGAAATACATAATGTAGGTGAGGTATGGGTGCTGCGAGTAGTTCTGAGGAAGCTAGGTCGCAGTTATCTCTGCTCTCTCACTACCAATGAATGAGTAGGTATATACCTACACAGAGTGCTGCGATTAGCTCTCAGGGAGAGGCCACTTGTTATCTTTGCTTTATCTGTGGCACATATGTTGTTCATATAGTATATCATAGAATGCAAAGGTGCCGCAATAATTCTGCTTACCTATAGTCATTTAAGCTGAGTGCGTGGTGAATCAAAATTTGCTAGAATATTGCATTTTGGTATCTGACAGAGTGCCCTAGTGATTATTTACTTGATTGGTTCTTTTGACAGTTTGATTCACTGCACACTGAGTATTAAACACATTATGATCTCATGAACGGATACTATCATGATTTATAATAGCAATTAGACAGCCAATTAGAAGGGCTATCAGATTGAGTTCAAAGTTTTCATAGGTTCTAGTTCGTCTTCAATACCTAACCACTAACTATAAAAGAATCTGACTCTGATTGGGTTCGCAATTAATTTTTCATTTCACTTTTTATACATTGCATCTTGTAATCCAGTTTTTTCTAATCCGGTGAAAATAGTTCAGTCCCTTGAAATCCGGATTATACAAACTTGACTGTATAAGAATATAAGAAAATTTAGGGTCTCCTTGAGCAACATATTTAATAAGGAATAAGATAATGATTATGACTGAGTCAGTCACAAACTTTACAGCAATAAATTCTATACCTAGCAACAAGAGCTTATCCCTTATTAAATATATGAATATATATGTATATGAGTGTTGATGTTCTGAAATCTAAGTAAGTCTATTGTTAATACAAAACAAACAAATAGACTATGTAGTTATTGAGGATGAAAAGTCATTAATGTTTTTCTGATTGATTAAAAAGAATAACTTCAATAATTTTTACTATGTTGATTTTGTAAATTAGTCTCAAAATTTGTGAATTTTCAATGTATTTCAATCTGCTTCATATATATACCTTACTCTATAACCAGGATGCTGGTCATAACCATAATTAAAGAAACATGTTAAGTATATGTACAGTGCAAATAAAAAATATCAAACCATGTTGATAATTTAAAGTTTATGTCAATTTTTCTGTCAATTTAATATGATTGATGACCAATCCAGGGTCAAATCATTTGTGGCTACTCTTAGGAATGGTATGTTGATAATACTGTAGGAATTAAAGATACCTATATATTAAACTAAAAATGTTGATCAATACAACACATTCATTGACAGATACTTATGAAAGGGTTTGGAAGAACTTATGGTGAAAAATAGCTACAAATAAAATTTTTGAATGCCATTCAGAATTACATGGGGCGAGAAATAAGTGTCATTTTCACTCATTTTTTCAATGAACAATCAAATTTTTATATTTATAATACTAGAAACCAGACTTTTATGCTAGAAAACAATCAAATCACATGTTTCTAAACTGCATTAGCACCTGATTTTTAAACAAATGCAAATGCAAACATGAGCCTTGATAAATTAGCAATAGATTTATAAATAGAGTATGTTTAGGTGTTAATGCCCTTTAATGACATATGATATATTTACTATTATAATTCCAATTAGGCCAAGGGTTAAGAAATGAATACATTTTAGAATGCTATTCTATCTTATCATACATTAATACTGCCTTAATCATAACTTAACACCTAGACCCAATTCTAAATCCTTAAACTGCATTTGCATCTATTTCGGTAGACAGAAATATTCTAATAAACCGATACCAGAGAACCTATTTCTAGTTTATGAAATTACGGTTAAATTTCACATTTTTCAAAACTCACTCCAATCTGGATAAAAATGAAAGCGTAAAACAAATTATTGTCAAGACATTCAACTTGCTCCAGTATATAGTATATTATGCCTATACTCTAAACCCAGAATTCTCACTTGAGATTTCAAAAGCAATTACTTTGTTGTCATTCACAAAAGAATGGAATGGCGCATTTCACGTACATTCCTTTCTGGGTTTAAATTTTGTTGCCATTATACTGCCAATATCAAAGGCAATATTTCACAGTCAAAACTGATTTTAATTGTGTGGTGTGGACACACGTGTGCTACCTTAGGCAAAGTTCATCTGTAGTGGTAGCAGTAGCGGTAATTTTTGTCTCTCTCCAACGACCAACGCCATTCATAAACAATATATGTATTAGTCCGATTGTTCTATGAACAACATATCATGGAAAATATAAAATTTTGTGGCACATACTAAATTAAATATGTGGAATATGTAAATGTATGGTATCTCTCGAAAACGAATCGTACGGCTGGTGGAAGTGAGCAAAAATTTTTGGAATAAAGTATACTAGGTATTTAATAAGTAATATTGCAAATTATAATATCATTTTTCAAAAAGAAAATTGTAATTTTGCACAAAACTTGTTCTAATTGTAATATGCCTACTAGAAAATAAGTCATTCTGTGTATATTGTAAAAGCGCTTTTATAATATTATTATTCTATAATTATACACATATATGTAGGTATATTTTTAGCACTGCGTTAAGGCAGATGCTTTAAATAATCGTCTGATTCAGCACGCAGTAAAACGCTTTCTAATGGTCCTTATTCTTTGCAGAGCGAACGCTTGGCCACCACTGGGTCTGGAATGATTCTAACCCCACCTACCCAACTGTCGGGAAATAAAATGGTGAATAGTGTTATATATACAATATCATTTTATAACCTAACATCAGCAGTGATACACTTTAAATTTAAATAATTAAAAGATCAACCCTATGGTTGTTTTTTATTATTGAGGAAATATTTCTAAAAAAATTTGATCTTTTCAATCCTCAAATAAATTTCTATTTTTGACTTTAGGCTATTATAGAAAGTGGTTAATATAATACATATCATACTAAGTATATTGCACTTTAAAACTTGGAATTTATCTCTTTTTAAAATATTTTTAAAGGGGACATTCTTTAACCCAACTGGAGGAACATGCGAGGAAGGAATATGAAAAGTGGAAAGCATTTATAATAATATTATTTTAAACTTTTGAAATTTTAAACGGTTACACAATGCTCGAATTCACATTTTTGTGAATGTATAGAAAGACATAATATGAGATTAACAAAATCTATACAATCATTGAACATTCATATGTTGCATATATTCTATATATAAATAAATATACTACATATCGTAAAACCTAATATTGTAGTATAATAGTCTTCGTCATGTATTTTTTGTTAAAAATAAAACTGTACACAATGAAGATAAGTGATTTAGGAATGCTCTATTGAAAGTCAATGAGAAAACATAAGTATGAGACTTAAAATAAAAATGATGAGTAACATTTCATATCACTATTAATGTAGTAAAAATCTTGCGCGCACAAAATAACAAAATATACCATAAAATCCACATTTTGACGTGACGTTATCGTTCAATGTTGACAATTCACGAAGAACATAGAGAAACGGTGAATAAATACTAGACTGAATTGTAATAAATACATACATCAATTATAAAGGATTCATTCAAATATTCATTAAATAAATAAATAATAATAATATGTACTTTTTAAATTGAAATTATTTTTTGCATTAACAGTTTAGAGATATGTTGATATTTGAAAAGTTAGTTCACAGCTTTATTATTATAGCATTTACAAATAAATACATAGAACATGTTATTTTTAACTGCAAAAATTTCATTTAACAATTGATCACAGAAATTTTCTTATGAGAAGGTGGTAGAAGTTGCTGAAGATAATTAAAATAATATCTGACAAAGAAATGATATTGGAGAATCAATTTATGAGATACAACTATTTCTATTAATACTAACACAAAACAGACAGGGCGAATTGATTAATGAAGATTTAAAGAAACCAAGAACAATACGTGAATAACGTTAACAGTAAATTGTGTCTGTGTTAAACAATTAATTAATAAGCACGGGGATTCACCTGAATAAGTGGACCCGAAAAAACAATTAAGCAACACGCACATTCTAATTTTAGCGTGATTGAAAAATTATGCATCATCACTTATTAATAGTAATCCAGATACATTTTTTTAAATCTAAGAATGATAAAAAAATGTCAGGTTGATAAAAAAAACATTCACAGAAATGCAACAACACTTGAAAAAATCAATAGAGCTAACAATACTTATATTTAATTAAGAGTCATATAAATAAATGGATGCCAATACAGAATATATATATATATATATATATGTATGTATGTATGAATGTATGTATGTAATCATAAATCAATAATTAAATGAAGAATAGGCTAAATCTATGATCTTACCCTCAGAGAATTCTCTTTTGATCAAGTTAATAAGCTTCAATGATTCGAAAACAAAAATAAATGGTTTAGTAATATGGCAACACGTGAAGTGAGATATTGAAATAAATCGAAAAGAATTTTAGTTGTGGATTTTAATTGCTTTCTCAGTGAAAGTATATCTCGCCCTCTTTGGTGGAAATTTGTGCTCGAGACCAAGCCACGGTCTGGATAATACCGCTCCCAATGAAACATTTCCGGAAGAGTTCAATCCCGATACCATCCCGGCGGAATTTTCGAATAAGCTTATTGATACTGGAACATTGCTTTCATCCTCATTAAAATAATTCGCTCTGCTATTTATAACGGCAAAGCGCCACTTTTCAAATTCTTTTTCTGAAACATCTAATTTCTGTTGAATTCTCTCTCTAATCGACGTGAAAGCTTCGCCATCTTTAATTTTTAGAGTGAATGGCACACCGAATGTCTGGAAACTATCCTTGTGAAAATGAGCCACAAAAATGACGGTTTCATTTTCTTGTATATTCATTTCATCCAGCGGTATCTCTTCGATTCTGAGGGTTCGATTGGAGGAGGTTTGCAATTGAGATATTTTTAGATCATCGGGAAATATTTGAGTTATTTTACTGCTAACGACTTCCATCAAACGCAGCTGACCACTACCATTAGGAGGTAGTTCAATGTGCTTACGCGCATCTTCTATGATATCTTTAACGAAGCCAATTTTGCTGATATTAATTACTATTTCGGAAACTTCTTTGTGGCGATTATTGACCAATACGCATCTAAATTGACGCATATTTTCCAAATCAGTAATTTTCATCTCAAGACGTTGATAATACAGTCGTCGCAGAGTTTTTGGACGAGGATATGGTGGTAATAGATCCTTAAGAGAATTTTCGAAATTACAACGAATTGCAGCGCCAGGAGGCTCCTTATAATTCAAAGCGGACTGAGCTTTGAAGAATTGTAGCATCTCTGGATCAACGTTAAGATACTTACCAACAGCACCGGCAATCTGCCAATAAGTTGATTTGAGTGAGAGGGTGAGTACAAAACCTTCATCTTCATTCGGCTGAGTCTTATCAACGAATAGAACATCGACGCGATAATAAATATCTTTGAAATAGTCCGTTACAGTTGTCAACGGCTCGGCAGAATGATTAAATTCTGGCTGGAAAACTAGGATGTTACCGTCTGAGACCTCTTGCACACAATCATCGATGGGATTGTCTAAATTCACAATACGCTCAATGCTAAGTGGCTTACGCTCTTCGAATAACATCAGGCGTGTATTGACTGGCAAATGAGCTCTCTCACAGAGAGTCGGCAGGATAGAACTTATGGGGCATCTTAGACGAATGGACAGACTACCGCAATAATGAATGGTGCGAGTGCGCGGATTGTAATATTTAAGAAAGACTAGAAGGTCCTCATTAATATCGAAGTTAGGTAATCTTTTGGCTTCACTCTCTGGAGATAGGGCTTGTACCCAGACAGTAATGGCTGTATCTTGTCGAAGTGAATTTTCTTTAAGATCAAGGATAGATATTCTGTTTGTCTGATTGTTCCTAAAAATAAATTAACGTATTTGGAATAAATGCATTGCTTCATACTCTATAATTGTTTCTAAAAGTTGACTCCTGTTTTAGAAGTAATACCTGTCTGATTTATAATAAATTATAATAATACCTAGCAAATCTAACTTATAGAGTGTCACCTATCATTAACTTCGTTACATAAAGATGAGTGATTTTCTACATAGACTCAATGACACTCATTTATATTCATTGGTTTGCTTGGAATGGTAGCATATCCATATATGCTCTATTTGATGGCGCATTCTAATTTTAGAAGTTAGAATTGTTAACGTTCCTCGTTCATCAATTAATATATTGCACAGAGTTACTTACCTAGCTTGTACGTGCCATAATGCAATTCTTTCAGGTTTTTGGTGCATTACATCTGCCACAACATTGATGAATTGAGTCTGATTCACATTCTTTGGTACTCGAATTCGTCGCAGCGGCACGGCATCAGGATTGTACAGGTCATATCCCTAATAGAAAAGATATCATCACCAAGTTTAATACACAGAAACACACAGAATTTCTACTGTTGATATAAAAATCGATCATTTTAACCAATTGATTAGAACATTTTTTGTCGTAATTTGTGAATTTATTGATTTTAACAATTGAAGGCCAAAATTTATTCTAACCCCTGAATAACTGATCAATTAATGTAATTCAGTGATAACACCAAAATACAGATTTCTTGTGGAGATGGTTTATTCAACTGTGGGCATCTCACTCCTTGAGAACGACAATAATTCTACTGATTATAATCAGTAGGGCGAAAATCCCTCTGAGAGAAGAAATGATGAGATTGAGTAGATTAAAACAGTGGCATGGTCATGTGCATGGAGTAAGAACAGTAATACAGAGGTTTCACTCTCTTAAAATATTGAGTTGTATATAGATGGTTTGTAGATTACACGCGGCTGATAAATTCCTATCTTTGTCATTATAAAACTACCAATTTCAATTTATCGCCTCTTCTAAGCGCCTTCTCTGCTTTTAATAATTCTTATATTTGAGGAAAGCGCTTAATGTAAGTATACGTTCTTTCAATGAGCGAATTATTAAAATCAGAGAAGGTGTTGTTTAGGAGAGGCGATAAATTGAAATTGGTAGTTTAATAATGACGGAGATAGGAATTTGTCAGCCGTGGTATAACAATACCATCGATAAACTTTTCAATATTTTAAGAGTGAAACCTCTATATAACTGTTATTACTCTTTGGTCATGGGATGAGGAGAGAATACGGGATTGGAAGCTAGTGAGGAAACGTGGTAAAGAAAGACCCCTTAAGTCGTGGAACGATCAAATAAAGAAAGGTATCCAGGTGTCTCTGTCTGTCTGTCTCTCTGGGCGTAACCACAGAACTGACCAAAGACAAAACAGTTTGGTGTGCGAAGATTGTGGGAGCCCTCCAATATGAGGGAAAAGGTGAGTATGGATTATTCAGCCCGAAAAGATTAATAATGAAATAGCTTTTTAGAAATTCCCTTATAAAGTTTATATACTATTTTACCTGCCAACCATAAAAATCTTCTTCCAAAATAAGATTGACTGCGGCATAGAGGTGCGCCTCAGATTTCTCCTGCTTCTTCTGCAGTTCAATCTTTCTTTCCATGCCGAATCTACCTCTGAGAGTCTCTGGAATGTCCGTCTCTTCAAATGGACTCAATACATCATCCCTGGCTGAATCTTCGATATAAACCAGCATGTAGGCATTGGCGCACATTCGCACACCGATATCTTCATCTGTGCCTCCATAATTCTATGAGAAGAATAAAGGTGATGAGTCATACAAACATTATGATTTCATAATAAATGAATGCAATCAATCTAAGAATGATCTAGAATAATATATTTGTTGGCCAATAATAGAATGTAGGTATACTATACTGGAAAATGACTAGACTTCAGACCTTAAAATGAAATCTATAAACAGATATGTTTACAATATAAGAGGAACAATATGCTGAAGCTGTTAAACTGCTAAAAATGACGTCACTAGAAACTCTATTATAAATTTTCAGCTTTGAGCATACTAAACTGTGGCTCATAGAGTAATAATACAGAGAGAGTATTCACTCTTCAAAATACAGAAACGCATATCGATGACTTTGTGCCAACAGCGTCCGAGCACAATTTCCTATCTCCGCCATTATAAAACCACCAATTACAAATTGACGTCACTCCTGAACGCCATCTAATTTTAATAATTCTTAAATATTTAGAAAATCCTCTTTCTGTATTTTCGTTCAGTGAAAGCATTATTAAGATCAGAGGAGGCATTAGAAGTGACGTCAATTTGTATATGGTGGTTTTATAGTGGCGGAGATAGGAAATAGTTCTCGCTGTTGGTACAAAGCCATCGATATGCGTTTCTGTATTTTGAAGAGTAGTTACTCTCTGTATTATTACTCTATGCTGTGGCTCTTAAGACGATTTCTTAATTTTCACTAATCAAAATATGTCACGGTGGGTTTTAACCAACTTTTAGTCTTAAAAAATGGAACCGATTTAAGCAATGATGGTTTCTGATACAGTTTGACCTGGAGAATCGGAATATGTAAAAATTAAAATAGTAAAATATTGTCCCAAATTTCTATGACGTCATCATATCTTTAGCTAGTCCAATCAGAGACATCCATTATTAAAATGCTTGTAGATAAACTTTCAGAATATGTCATCAGATGTGTTTTAAGTGGTCACGTGACCAAAATAGGCCAATCAGGGACATCTATTATTAAAATGCTTGTAGATAGGAAAGTAACGCTTTCATGGTCATTGTTACAATTAACAACATATTGGAAAGTGGGGTAGAGCTTTCAGAATATGGCATCAGATTTCTAGTAAGTAGTCACGTGACCAAGTTAGAGCCTATATCAGAGTCTACACCTACATAAGTCTGATCTCATTACATGACATATATGTATATATTGTAAAATCTTAAATAGCTGCCTGTGTAACTAAAAGTACATGTAGTCAAATTACAAATAAACGTACCAGATTTATGGCCTCTTTCCTGGAACATTTCGACACGACATCGTCATCAAATTTGTACCATTTATTGTTTCCATTTGGGTTGATATAGACCACATAATGACCACCGTGATTATCACCAGAGTGCACCAGAACTGCGTGCAGAAAGTAATTCGCCGCCACTGGACCGCTTTCCTGGAGAAATTGATCCAATTCCAAGTGGTAAGGAAATTCGAATCGGTCATTAATTTTAATATTAGCGTCAGTGACATGATCGTATTGAAAACGCATCAATTGTAGATAAAGTACTGGCGGGAATTTGAGAAATATCACACCCTTCTCAGCCTCCTGCAGGCCATGCTCACCGGCATCGTATTTATTGTCATTATCGAGAGTTTCAACGGCAATGTAATCACGAAAAGCGGTATATAAATCGCCAGTGCCCTTCACTTTCAGTTGGATGTCATAAAAATTTTCTTCGTGCTTTGATTCAAAGCAAACGTGCTTACATCTGATATAAGAGAGCATCTTGCCACGGAAAAGTGAGGGAATAGTATCTTCGACAGAAGTGCCTTTCATTTTTATCTAAAAATATTTTATTGCAATTAATTGAATTTTCTTTGATAACGATATTTTTATACACAAATATGGGTCCTATAAATAATTTACCAGTAAGTGCAAAAATGCTTTATGTTGAAATTGTAATCAACGGCGTGGATTGGTAGCTCAAAGACCACCACAAATAAGTGAGCCATGTCATTGAATTACACATTTTTTGAAAGCTTATTTAATGTGAGATTTGGAGGCGTTTAAGTCCTTCAATTTGAGAAATCTTTAGTTTTAGAGTCATTCTCTCAAATATCCTATAATCATGAGTCATTCTCTCAAATAACCAATAATCATGAATCATTCTCTCAAATAACCTATAATCATGAATCACTCTCTCAAATATCCTATAATCATGAGTCACTCTCTCAAATATCCTATAATCATGAGTCATTCTCTCAAATAACCTATAATCATGAATCACTCTCTCAAATATCCTATAATCATGAATCATTCTCTCAAATAACCTATAATCATGAGTCATTCTCTCAAATAACCTATAATCATGAGTCATTCTCTCAAATATCCTATAATCATGAATCATTCTCTCAAATATCCTATAATCATGAGTCACTCTCTCAAATATCCTATAATCATGAATCACTCTCTCAAATATCCTATAATCATGAATCACTCTCTCAAATAACCTATAATCATGAGTCATTCTCTCAAATATCCTATAATCATGAGTCATTCTCTCAAATATCCTATAATCATGAGTCATTCTCTCAAATATCCTATAATCATGAGTCATTCTCTCAAATATCCTATAATCATGAGTCA
>JAYJLU010094425.1:0-15885 GCA_036873645.1 Minona dolichovesicula | reverse complement strand
TCTCCCAAACAATAGAATATTTTGATTTATTTCTGCAGCACAAGATGTAAAGATAGATGATTTTTGTACAAAAAAAAAAGATTTCCCCCTAAAATGGACTTAGACACCATTTTTGCATTCGTGACGATTTCGAGATACATCAAAAATGCATGACGGCGACGATATATGATTATATGTATTCATAGATACATTAAGAAAAGCCACGTGAAGCGTTTACAGCCACTAATTATAGATAAAATCAAATTTATAATATAGATTATAACATTCTCCCTCACCTTTTTATCTACATATTTAATCTTGCCCATTTATATTCTGCATACGTCTTGTGTGAGCTGGCTGGGAGTAATTGTAGGATTTCCCTCGATTAGCAGGCTGATTACCAGCACCGCGAGGAGGCCAGTTACCAAAATGACCTGTAAGAAGAAAGGATGGAAAGATTGTTTATAGAAATTAATACCAACTAACTGCATTGGTCAGCGTCACAACAGAGCAATATTTTATTCAACAATTATTGATAATACACATCACATTACCGGCTGCACCTCCTCTTTGGTAAGCGGGATTTCCTGCAAATCGACGAAAGCCGTGATGACCGGGATTAAGGGGTGGGGCAGGACCACCTCGACCAACTGATGAAGCACCAGCGGCCCAGCTGGCTGCATTTTGCATGTGAAGGTCAGCCGGACCTCCAGGCATAAGACCAGACATAGAGGCAGCTGCAGCGGCAACAGGAATTCCACGATTCATGAATGGAGGTCTGGAAGAGGGCATGCCACTGGCGCCACCCATGGCTACTGCGTCATGATTCCACTGCGGTTCAGTGTGGACAAAACCTCCTCGACCAACAAATCCACCACGGCCAACCATTCTGATATCAAATAACGGTGAAAGGTGCTTACTATTTACCAGCATCAGTTTACTGTTTGCAGATTGTCAATTTATAGAAATTTACCTGTTTTGAAATTTTTGATTAGGCTGATGATTAGGTCCATGAGGCATAGGAACCCCGGTTGGCGGCATCATTTGGTGTCCTCTGAAGCCCATATTCATGGCAGCGCCAGGATTGGAGCTATGCACTTCATGTGAGCCGCCTCGTCTACAATAATAATCAGTAGTGAATTATTATATCATAACGGTTTGACTAACACGACAAACACACGAATTCAATTCAATTCCTTACCCTCTACCTCTACCGGCAGCTTGCATGTTGGGCCCCCAATTGCTCACAACGATACCGCCAACTTCCAGCTTTCCTCCTCTAAAATCCACAGCAGCGGAGGCGGTCTTCTTTGAGTCATTGCGATATTGGTATTGGCTAGCGGGAAATGGTCCAGGCATCATTGGTCCACCACCACCACGTCTGCCAGAACCCGGATAAGCAAGGTCCAAATAGTCATTTGGCATATGTGGCATAGGAGGAGGCATGTTATGTGGAATGGACATTGGCGGACGTGCCCCCGGAGGAGGTACTGACGGACCACTTGTGAAACGTCGGCCAATGACAGACGGGTGAAGACCACTGAGAATGGCGTCTTGCAGGCGTAGGAGGTGATTAACAGCCTGATTGTGCATACATGAAAATAGTGAATAAGCAAAGAGTGGTTTTTACCAGTGCGATTACAGTAAATTAGAGGAGCTTAGAGCTTACAGGGAATCCAGCTACTTTAGGAAGTGGCTCTCCATATTCCATCATCTGATAAGTATACTGAAATAGTTTACCATCGAAATAATTCCACGGACACGTGAAATTCCAGGGAATTGGTGCTCCACAAGCATCGTTGGCAAAGATAGCGTGCTCCACACCTTTCATAAAAAGTGCAGCTAATTGGACACCACGTGCATTTATGTAGGGAAGCTGAAATCATTATTACATAAATACTTAATTAATACATAGAATAATACAGTGATTTATTTGATCGCAGATATAAAACGTACCTCTAGTTTCATTGTGAACTCAACATTGTGCAAAAATGGACTGACCGCCTGCGCCAAAAATGCTTTCAATTCAAAATCTTTTAGAACCTTCTTTTTCAATAGGAACCTCAGCACACAGCACAGAATCACGTGCTCCGGCGGCACCAGCATCGTGTCCAACAATTTAGTGGTCATGTCATGGCCCATACAGGACATGAATGCGTGAAGACGACGATTCTTATCTTCCGCAGATTTGCCATACCAGAGAGATTCACAGGGTGGGATGGCAGTTTTCCATTCTAAACCCAAAGCCTTCACCTGAATGAGACGAAAAGAAATAGAAAAGATTTCATCTCTCTTACGAGAAATTACGACAGAGATATTAACAAATCGCTTTTCATCTTTGTGCGCAACTCACATTTTCACATTGCAACTGTTGCTTTCTAACAACATACTCATCAATGATGACAGTCTTCTCCGGTTGTACACTATCAGTGGACGCCTCGGATGTATCGTTCGAGTCTTTGGTGGTGGTGGTTGTGGTAGATTTTGTGGCATCACCCGAGGCACCGGCTGCCTCACAATCACCTCCCGGTGGAACTGCATCTTTCACGGAGGGTTTCATGAGGCGCTTGTGAGTGTCAAACAGGACACCGTAGACTAATTGACGCACTGACTTATACAGATCGACAGATAGGGGCAGGTCATACGCTGCCTCATTCTCAAGACCAATATTCATTCTCACAGCTCCCTAAACACAAATTCTTTATCAAGTTTAAAAATGAAAGCTAAAGAAAGAAAGAATCGAGAGCCACCTTTTATGAATTACCTCTGATAAAATCTGATATATCCACGGGTGCATAGTTCCTTTCTGTAATCGTTCACTCGCTTCACGCATTAATTGAGCAGAAACATTGTGTTTGGTGAAAAAGGGAGCACCCTCGCACAAAAGGTTAGAGCGATGCTTGGAAGATTTGGCAAGGCCATTGGTTGACTGATTGTTTAATAAGGAGACTAAGGGAAGCGCTTCTTTTTTATTTTCCTGATCTCCCTTCAGCAATTCATTTTCGAGAGGTTTCTCCCCTGAAAACGACAACAATAATAAGAATCGAATTTAAGAGTGATGTTTTATACCTGGTCTCGACAGATCATAAATAATAAACTATTGTCAGCAGAATGCTACTGTTAAGAGTTGCCTGAGGTGCAGAAGTGCTTACATACTCACATTGATTAATTGGTCCAGTTTGAGAAACGTACTTTCGTAAAGATGCGAAATAGCATATCTAAAACATCTCGGACCTCATACTTAGCCCGAAAAAATACATTGAAATTGAATATCTTATCTTACTATAGGCTGATCTGAAATGAAGTGCGTTTTTTCGATATACGCTTCGAGCTGAATATGTGGGAACAGAAGGTTTCAGTCAGGAAAAGCATGTAACCTTTCGTCATATCTTATGGGAGAAATAGGTTTAGACTTGATAAATGATCTGCTGAAGAATGTAAAAAGCAGGGCTCTATTTAAACATTTTGAGAAGTGGAGTTGGAGAAGAATGTTGAGATTGTCATGGACAGAAACAACAAGAATTTTGGGCATGTCATGAGAAATAAACGGTTTGGGAAAATCCACGACAATGCTTGGCATGCGCAAAAGAAAGCGAAGAGGTAGAGAACTAGAATGAAATGAATGGTTGCACGAGGTAAAGAAAAACAACAGAGAACCGTTGAATCATCGTGGTGTCGAGTCAGAGATATCACTAGAAGTCGAACCTGATTTGGTTGTACTTATAAGGTGAAGAAACAGTAACCGCTGGTAAACAGCAATACAGAAATGTTTCACTCTCAAACTATAAAAATGTATATCGATGGTTTGTAGATTACACGCGGCTGACAAATTCCTATTTCCGCCATTATAAAACTACCAATTTTAATTTATCGCCTCTCCTTAAACGCCTTCTCTCATTTTATCATTCTTTTATCTTTAGAAATCGCTTAATGTATACGATCTTTCAATGAGCTAATTATTAAAATCATAGAAGGCGTTTAGAAGGGGGATAAATTGAAATCGTTAGCTTTTATAGTGACGGAATTGGTAGGAATTTGTAAGCCGCATGTAAACTGCAACCATCGATATACATTTCAATATTTTGAGTGATAAGACTGTGATTACAATACTACACACACCCTCAAATCGATACAATCATTACCAGTTTAGGAAAATCAAGAGATTATAAATTATATAAATATGAATTCTCATAATATTGAAGTAAAGTAACGACAAGAAAATAACCGAAATACGTAATTAGTAAAAACATCAACACAGCGAATTATAAACTGCCATTTATCTTACTTCGCTTGATAAAGAGAAAATTTCCTATTTAATCAAAAACAAGATATTGATAGAATAGTCATGTGATCACATACAATAAATTAATAAATTCAAAATAAAATTCAATACATCGTTAAACTCACTCACCTTTAACTTTTAATGGTTTAAATTTTTCGAAACTCTCTTGAGTGCCGTTGGCATAATATTGGATACTTTCCTTGAGTTTAGAGACCAAGTCAGATTTAGCAGAAGTTGAACACGATCTAATAAAGTTTTATCACTTAAATTAAGTTTTATGTACTCAAGAAACATAAAGATAGTAAGTAGATTGATTATCTAATAATAAATTTAGGTCTGACTGAGCATTTTCAAAGATAAATATAATATTACAGCTAGTACCAACTAGCATACAGAGTACATGTCATTGAGGGAGACTCTGGTTCACCACGTAAATCTCTCAAATTAAGAGGTATACCTCAGATCCAATTTTGTTTTAATTTTTTATTTAAATTCTATGAAGAAAAAAAAGATTCTGCGCGCCAAAAAAGATTTTAAATTTAGGCGCACAGTTCGTATAATTGCAAACGTAAACGTCAGCTTTTAAACTGTGTAAATAAAGAACCACCTTAGTTAGATACCATATTCACTGAGTATGGTATGTTGGTATCCAAAGTTGGTTCCATAGAATTGGAGGGTCATTTTACTGGCGTATTATACAAAAACATTTAAATACATAAATACGTACGTATAAGCACACAAAAGTATAAGTCAATTTGATTAATGAAGTACAAAGTTTAAAAGAGCTTGGCTTGGATTCTTGGCATACCCACTAACATCATGCTTTGATAATTAACATTAAGACTTTGAAAAAATAAATAATAAACTTTATTTATAAAGCGCAAAATTATACGAAGCATATCTCTATGCGCACAAAATATATGAGGTGAGATAAAATTGAAGTATATACATTAATTCACAAAGTGTTATAGAACACAAGAGAAAATCAAATGGATAGCAAATGGTTGATCAAACGAACGAGCTTTAAATTTATGTTCGGAGTTGGCAGTTTTAATTTAATAGTCGGGGGGGGGGCGGGGGGGAAGGTTATTTCAAAGTTGAGGAGCATTGACACTGGTTACCAGATCTTAGCGGAAGGACAGACGTGTAGGGTGAAATTGTACTATTCAGATAAGCTGGACCAAGCTTATTTAGGCATTTGTAAGATTTATGGTCAGCCAATGAAGAGTTTTGACCCTAGTTTTCTAACATATGTTTTGTTTGTGCTAATTTAAAAAGAATAATCGATATCACAGAAATCTTTTTGATACACACATGATTATTAGAAATTTGGTGGTGTAGTGATTGGATCATAAATAGAATAAAGCAAAAAGAGATAGTAAATCCAAATGTAATAATTTTATTTTTCTTAACGTTTCGTCTTGACGACTTTATCAAAATTTGTTTCATTGTTTCTTCGTCCAGAAAACCGTCAATTAAAATGTATTTTGGGGGTTCCTTATAGTGTAAACAATGTCATAATCATGTATTTATAAAAATTCATTTGCTAGAAAACATATTATTCTTTTTATATGAGCACAAACACAAACGTAAGTTAGAAGAAAGAAACTGTACGGTCACTTTTGTCCAGTGGTGTATTACAAAAAATGCATTACATATTGGTAATATCATTAACAAAAATAATTATTTAAAAAATTTACGTTTGCCATTATGAACTGCGCGCGTAAATTTAAAATAGTTTTGACGCATAGAATTTAATTAAATAAATTAAAGCAAAATTGGAACTGAGATATACCTCTTAATTTTAGAGATTTGCGGGGTGAGCCTATTGAGCCGCCTATCTAATCAATCACAGGGAATAACCAGCCGCTAAACTTGAAAAGCATTTTAGCCAACTCTCTCTCTTTCTCTGGGCTGAGCGGCCGTGTAGGGAACAGATAAACGTAATCATACCATTTAGGTTAATAATATTTTTGCCTCGTGTTTATCAAGTGAAATTCTTTTTTATAGCCCAGAGTCTCACTCACTGACTAGTGACTAGTAGTCATGGTAACATGTATTTATATTAAATGAAAATGATCAATCAGACAGGAAATATATCAGATAATCCACTATCTTTATTATTATTATTCTGCGCATATGGACTTTAATAAACTTACCTGAATATAACATTTCCAACTGATTCTGGATCTGTATTCTCCAAACAGCGAACAAAATTTAACACTGATTCAATAATTTTATCTGGCTCAACCTAAAACAAAGATTATTTAAATTACTGATCTAACAATTAAATTAATATATCATCATGTAATATAGAGCTTCCAATCTAAACAAAGTAATCGACTCGTTAATTGAAATGTATAACGATGGTTTCGTTAGATGACTGATAAATTTCAATCTCAACCAACGATAAACAACATTTCAATTGAGAGTCGAAGATCTATTAAACTTCATGATTACTTCATCATGAACACAACGACAGAGGGAAGATGAAGGATCAAGGTTACTTTCTGCATGCTTTCCGTTCGACTACCCGAAAATATTATCATAGCTCACTAACAATGACACTACTTATTTACAAATTCATTCATTAGTACAATAAGTCAGAGAGGCCTTCAATTTCTAAAGAAAATCAGCACACCTCTGGATACGTAAAATGGAAATAAACTGTTCGCATTCAAATGGGTGGGAAATTGACATAGAAATAGAGAGAGGGCTACTTTAACTACAACCGATGTGCTTTTTAATGATTTACAAATCATTTAAAATAGTTCTTTCGTCACAAATCTGTTTATATATCATTTGTATTCAACTCAGACCTCTTTTTTGAAAAGTGAATACATATATTAGAATGTAAGTATCATAGAGTAATAACAGTAATTCAGAGGCTTCACTCTCAAAATATTGAAATGTATATCGATGTATATCTCTACCATTATAAAACTACCAATTTCAAGTTATCTCCTTTCCAAAACACCTTCTCTGATTTTAATAATTCGCTCAGTGAAAGAACGTATACATTAAGCGTTTCCAAAGATAAAAGAATTATTAAAATGAGATAAGACGTTTAGGAGAGGCGATAAATTGAAATGGGTAGTTCTATAATGGCAGAGATAAGAATTTGTCAGCCGCGTGTAATCTACAAACCATCGATATATGTACATTTCAATATTTTGAGAGTGAAAAGACTGCGGTAAGTATAATAATATTAATACATTTGATTAGTTATAGAAAAAACAAATTGATTTAATAAATACAGAACTAAGAAATTAGGAGCCTACCTGCAGGATCAGTGGTTCTACATTAGGCTCAAATAATAACATCTACTAGAGTTGCACACTAGAGTTGAATCATATACAGAAAGACCAGATGATTAATAAGTCATAATCTATGCATAGATAATCATCAGTTAAATAATATTAACATTTAATGGTTTCAGTCATTATTGATAATTCTTCTGCTACAACCTAAAAGTCTGGTTTTATTTAAGCAATACCGAAGTTTACTACTGATATTCTGATATCGATTTAGTGAAGTGAGCTGTGGCCTCATTTGTGTGCGCGGTGCACTTCTTTAGTTGTCCAGAGATCATCACTGTTTTTCACTGTCACATATTATCTCATATCTCCCTCTCTAGTTCAGTTTGTTTAAATAAAATTTGCAAGAAGAGTAAGTCTACATTCATCACGGGCAACGCCGGGTTTACCTGCTAGTTGATAATATTTGATTACATACAATATACTAATAATATATTCAGCTTTTGGGGACAAGCTGACATGTTGCGTATGGGTTTTTGATTAATAAGTTCTAATTCATATTTTACTATTTCTAATGCATTTTACAATGGCGAGTCAAAAGTAAATCCATTTTCAATGTTCTATTATTTATATAAAATGGCAGTATATTTTCATTTTTTTACCAATTATCTATCTATAAGTACATGCGATCTTGCACCACAGAAATCGGAAATTGTTTTTTTTTGTGTTACTAGAATGATAATCTGTTAATTATTAAAAAGTTATTATCATATTCGTTCAAATATAATATACCCTTTCTCACCGTTATATATAGTTTTATAGCCAATGAAATAACAAGATTTTAAAATGTCTATTTCTTTTACTGCACTAAATAAAATGTTTGCCTCCAAAATCATAGATATAACATACACATCTCTAAGCTAATGTAAAATTAGCAGCTATTATTAATCTATTGTAGTAGGAGAGAGAGAGCACAGTCTTATCACTCACAAAATATTGAAATGCATATCGATGGTTTGTATGTAGATTACACGCGGCTGACAAATTCCTATCCCCGCCATTATAAAACTACCAATTTCAATTTATCGCCTCTCCTAAACGCCTTCTATGATTTTAATAATTCTCTCATTGAAAGAACGAATACCTTAAGTGCTTTCCAAAGATGTAAGAATTATTAAAATCAGAGAAGGCGTTTAGGAGAGACGAAAAATTGAAATTGGTAGTGTTTATAATGGCGGAGATAGGAATTTGTCAGTCGCGTGTAATCTACAAACCATCGATATGCATTTCAATATTTTGAAGTATTCACTGTTATTACTCTGTGGGAGAGAGCTGCCAGTTCTGATATCTATGTATGTGTAAGATGAATAGTTGTGTAGCTTCAGTAACTTACAGATTGCAAAGTATCGGAAGAATCAATTTCCAAAAGATCACAGAAGAAATCATGAAGATCTTTCGCTGGCAAAATATGATTACCTAAAAACAAAAACAAATTACCACTTTTCATAATCACGATATAAATAAAGGCACGAGTTATTAAAATATAACTCAATAGATTGTATTAATACATAATAATATAAAAGAATATATTATCACCTAGAAGAGCTGCTAGTAGAGTAAAGCGGTTAGGATTCAGGTCCAAACTTCTTGCCACTGCATCGACATCGATATCAACGATGTCAATATGACCATTGAATTTCAACTTGAAGCTGTTTGAAGAAAATAGACGCGGTGGCTGGAATATCATGTAGACGGCAGACTCTGCTAGTAAACCATGACAATTGTGTTCCCTGAAAAAAGACAGAGATAAGTGGAAATATAATACTTATTATTAGGTAAAAAATCGTTATCTAGATGGAGCTCATCTTCAAAACCTACTAAGCTTACCCACAAAAATAGGATATACAAAACGTAGCCTCGCTGTTTCTAAAATTGGCGTGTGATTCATTCAATTTCACTTATTTCCGTGATGCTATCGTATTGATCGTACGCGATTCAGCTATCAATTATTCGTTTATTACTATACAGTTTCGTAAATTTAAACGCATGCTACTTGTATGTTTATCTCCAGAGCAACTGTTGCTAGGCAATACTAGGGCAGCTGCCTTATCAAAAATGAAGAACGGAATTTCGCTTGACAATTTCGTGCAAATTGTATTCAAGAATGTAACCTGGTACATACAGTTGTTGCTATATGTGACTCTTTGAATGCAAAATTTCTACTAGACAATTTTTTATATATAGATATATAGAAAACAATATCTCACCTGACATAATCAATGACTTCCTGTGAGTGCTCCTCAGTGGTGCAGATGGGTTGAATACTAAGATAGCGGAATGCCATGCGCATTGACAGTTCTAAAGAGCTCGGTGCGACCCACCATACTTTGGGAGGTGGCTTCCATTGACCCACTGCCGCATTATTCAGATACTGGAAAATATTCGCAAGGCGAGACTTCACATCAAGCTGGCCCTGGTGCCAATCATCAATATGGGACAGCTCTAAAGCTCCATTAAACACGGGAATGATACGTATGCCGGATTTCTGTAAGCCGGTACTTAATTCCTAAAAAAGAAATGACAATTAACTTGTCAACAGTTAGCTAGAATTTATACAAAAGTAATTATTTTTATGAACTTTTCTGAAAAATGAACCAAAGCTCAAAAGATTTACATTGAATGTTTCTAAGTACAAAATAGAAGAGTAAGTATGCTTCATTTAATTAGTAAATATTTTTACATAAACTCAAAGTCTTACTTGCAAAAATGTTGTCATTCGATTCCATCCTCCACCGCATATCCAATCATTGTAGAAGCCACCATATAGTCTATCCAAACAGTCACGAGTATCAATCACAAGATTCAACTTTGCTGCAGATTTGTGATTACCAGGTGCTGAAGAAGCCTGGTTATTTGCCCTAATTTCATCAACTAATTTACGAGCAATAGTAGATAGATCAGAAGATTTGCAACCATCAGGACATTTGTTTAAAACATAAGACCAAAGGTCTTGAATACCGATTGAATAAGCTAAAATATATATCAGAATATCAGTTGGATTAACATAACAAAGCTTGAACAGTAAATCAAGATATTTGAGGCATTACAAACAATACAGAGATCAGAAATAATAATTAGTTTATGAAAAAACATAATTTAACATATGTAGGGGTCACTTTCGGTAATACAAATACAGCCAGTAATTTAGTATAACATATAATAGTGTAGAATATATTTTAATTTGGAAAGTATAATTTTGATATTGAAATATTGCAAAAACTGAACAAATATTTTCCACTATGTATTTTACTATAAAATAACAAAAACAGGAATACCCCCTTATATTTTTTACAGGTTTAAACAAATTATGAGAATGATTATTTTTAATCAATTCCAAGAAATTTTATTATAATCTCAACATATTTATGATGGCACTAAAAGATATTCTTTGATCTTTGATATTCACAGAAATCTTGCTGTGTCTTGCATGGGGAAGGCAGAAGTCTCCTTGCATATAATATTCTCACATAGCCTTCTTTTGATAAAACAATCATGAAATGTGTAGAGTATGACAAATTCAGTGGCCCACTTATTTTATGGAAAATAAGAACTAACCTGGAAACTTTATTAATATATAGAGCATATGAGGGCAATCAATGTGGTTCTATGATTCCTTATAATTGGAGCAGTGTTTCCACTCACTCACTCCAAGCAAAATAATACCACAGGATAAAACAGCTAGCCATATAATTACAAATCTGTCCAAAAAGTTATCTATATGTTATGCAATAATATACCAACTATATTATATAATAATTAGACAAATAGGTATGAATTGTGGTTAGTTACTTTGAGAAGGGTATTGAATAAGTATGAGTACTGGATGAAGGTTTATATCAGCAAAACATGGTCTACATTTAGTTAATGAGTAGAAGAATCAGGCACGTGCTGAGATGGGGGCGTTTCCGGCACGCCCCCTAAATTTGTAAGGGAGCCTGCTGCGCCTATAGTATTTCTAACGCCCCTTCTAACTCCAAAACCTGGGCACGCCCCTGAGAATCATTTATTTTTGTAACCTTTGGTAGATTGAGATTGATGGATATCCGCTTTAGCTATACAGCTCTTCTTGGACTGACTTTTATAGAGCTCTTTCAATGTTTTATTTTCCCTTTTTAATCACATTTCTTCCAAGTATGATGCTTGATGTACCTCCTGTAGCTTAGCCAAAGCATTTTGAACATCTTGAACATCTAGTTCTTCATCAGCCTTTTGTTTATGCTTATCTGTCAAAAAGGTATGATACTGAGAATGAGCATCAAATCCAAACTCAACCAATTCATCAGTAATCTTGACAGTAGCAACATTGCTACAAAATTATCTGATTTTGGGGCATTTAAGTAAGATCAACTGAGGAGATCCATTCTTGTTGTGTCTGCTAATAAATTTGTTTTATGATCATCTATGTCATGGCTTTTCCTTTTTGCTCTTTGGCATCTTTATTACTGTGGAATAGGGAAGAAACTGCAGATGTGAACTGTACAAGATGTGGATAATTCCCTTCTTTCTCTAATTTCTGCCACATTTGAAGTACTTTTTAAAATTAAAATTATTTTTATGAAATAATAAACTTAAAGCAGGGGGCTAAAATATACTGCAACAATGTTCAGCATTACATAACATAGGAAGTGGCAACACTGTACTGGTGTTATCTTCACTTGTATAATTTCAATTTAACTCTATGGAAATTTAGACATTTGGGCTATACCAAATGCTAGTCTTCTACCTCTAAAGGTTTAAAAGAATGGATCAAAGTTAACTATTTAGAACTAAGAGAAATGTCAGATGAATTCTGATAATAAGAATGCAATTATCAATAGAAAATATATTTAAATTTAATTAGAAGCATTCATCTAATATAAGTGAGATATAAGTTAAGTTTTATGCAGTGGCTACTTTCATTCAAACACTAGGTACACGGCGAGTTATACTAATGAACTGAAACTGCCGTAAACACTCTTTTAAACACTAGGTACACGTCGAGTTATACTAATAAGTAGACATGTAATATATGCAAATAGAAAATTATTTTATATTACTAAAATTTGTTTTAAATAATTAAATCTTGAAGTTGGGCGCAAAATAATAATAATTGGCTATGGAATGTATAACTAGGTATGTATGTCAATAATATGCCGCCATGTACCTAGTGTTTGAATGAAAGTAAACAGCCGCCGTGTATGCAGCCATGGCGTAAGTTTTAAGCAATTGCATCTGGCTGTGAATAATTTTTAAAAGTAAGTTTAGTGTATGTCTACTGAACTCACAAGCAAAAATAATTTAGACTAGATCAGGAATTGAACTGATAGCATCTTCTGATTGTATGTCAAATACCATTTATTATTAGTGTTAGTCAGTTCAAATGAAAAAATTGTCAAGTCAGTAGTGCACTGAATTTGGGCACATAGTAACAAAAATTTTAAACATCAGTGCACTATCAACTTGCCTATATGCATTAATGAAATGGACATTCAATATTTATTTGCTAATGTAGAAATATACAAATATTTTAAAAGTATTATAAATCTGCTTGGATATATTCAATCAAAGCTAAATGTATTCATATTAAACACACTTGACTTGTTTTGTTGTTATAGATGAAAAGTTGATACATTGAATATTAAATAGTAAAATAATTTCAAACTTATATTTTTTAAGTGATCATAATATTTGGGTATAAATTTTGTTATGTGGGTATTCATTTTATCAGTTTGGTCAACCTCTAAATTAAACAGGCATCACAACAAAGGTAAAAAATATTTTGGGAAATGGGGGGTGATGGGTGAATTTCTGGGCATCTTGGGGCGAAAATTGACCAAAATCTTCCCAAATTTTTTTGAGATTGCAATACCAGTTAAACTTGCATCTAAATCATATATATTTATACATTTACATTATCTTACTTAAACTATTACTTATAAACTCAATAAGGAATAAAACAAAGAAAATAAGGAATGATTACAAATATCTATATCATCTGGCATATTATATTACTCATTTATAGCATATACCTGTATAAATCACACACATTTATACAGATAATGATTTTTAGTGTGCAAAGTTTAATAAAATAATTTTTTCCTAAAAAATCAATGAGAATATCATTTTTTAACATTAGTAAATTACTTAATAAAGAATGTGAATGACAACTTACACATAACTTAATCTGATTAAATTTTATTTCCCTAAACTTAAATTAAATGCCTATGTCGTCTGAGATTTTAGAGTTCCCTCGTATGCTGAATATAAAACTGTTTATAACAAACAAATGAGTAATTGAATTTTTCATATGTACACAATCTACGAAAACACAAAAATATCCTTAAATATTAGCACTGGGAGTTTAAGTGAATAACTCAAAAGTAGCAAAGTAATTTTTTTAAATATTCCCACCCCACCCGATTACAAAAAAGGAGAAGAATAAGGTTGATCACCAACAAATAAAAACAGATTGGGGGAAAGACAGCTTCAAAACAATGATTTGTCTTCATTGTTGATGAGCGCATTATAGCAAGAATTTTCATTTTCATGGAGGCTTTCGGTGAATATAAAATCTACATTTGACGTATTTTGTAAAGATAAGAATTCACATGTAATGAAAAATGAGATATTTAAACCTTTTACAATATAATAGGTCATTTAAGGATATTATTGGATTCCAAAATAAATACCTATATACATTTTCGTCCTTTTTGTGAAACCAAAAATAAGGAAATTTAAATATTTAATACCATTACATAACGTCCTTTAATAGGTTACATAAAAATATAGCAATATACCTACCATAATTAATATAACCATATTTCTGGTGTTAATTAAACGATCTGCATTAGCCTTCCCTCGACAAATGCCTTGAAAAATATAATAACCTCATGTATTTGCATGCAACCGATGAGTTCACTAATTGTTATAACGAACTAAAAGTTCCTTATTTGATACATGAACATATTTTTGCGAACTTCGCGCGCGACCCTTGATAAAATATAGTTGCCGAGAACACCGAGATATTATAAAAGATAATATTCAACCGGGGATCAGCACGTAAATTATAATATTGTTTAAATTGTACTAATATATTATACAATTATATATATTATTGTAATTTATTACTGTAAGTAGTATTTCATACTCCACGTATACAACTGCACTCTAGGTTCCGAACACGACAAAATCACTCGTGAAATTATATATAGTTGTTAGCTGCATGATAAAATTTCACTCAAAAAAGATCGCAAAACCGATGGCACTTTTAGCTCCCGCATGTATTTGCACCTCCTAATACAATCCGCCTTTAAAATGAAGTTCAAAACTGAACTGTTTTAATTTCTCTTATAACTATTTTGAATTGTTTGTAAAGTATATTATATTTTAGTCTTATATAATTGTCAATTTTTTTTATGAAAATTGTAATTGCAATCGATTTTGTTCATATCATATTTGTTGTCTATGATCATATCAATACATATTCAAAATTACATTACCTACAATTGTTAAAGACACCCATGCTTCTGTGTTTCTCCCATAGATATCGGACGTTTGTTTTATGTCTCAGTCGAAAAAAGATCTGATTTCATCTATATGGTTTCAGCTAAATAAATAATAATGCCATACCTACGGATATACGTACGCCATACCTACGTTTCTGGTTAAAACTTAAAAGGAACAAGGTAAAATTAACCTATAAAACATTATATTTAAACAACTTATTTTAGTACATATTTATTTCATTAAATTATGTTTATACATAGGATAGATATCATTAAGAAATATCATAATTTCATTTCCATTTTAATACATATTCATAAATTATTACATTATAGCTGAAGGAATGAGAAACACCCGTATATAAATTGAAATATGCTTTCACAATTCAATTATTGAAATTACAAGAGTTTATCAACAGAGAAATTTTCACTTTTATAATAAGCTGAACATGTTGACTAATGTGCTATTTGGTAATTAATTAAGGAAGAGCTTTCAATGAGAGAGTTTATCAAATAATGGAATTTATACTATTAGTATTAATAAAATTGTCAAAATGATGTTTACCTAAATTTATAGATTTCTGATTGGTTAAGCACATCTCTAAAATACAGAAACGCATATCGATGGCTTTGTGCTAACAGCGAGCACAATTTCCTATCTCCGTCATTATAAACCACCAGCTACAAATTGACATCACTCCTAAACGCCTCCTCTGATTTTAATAATTCTTTCGCTGAAGGAAAATAATGAAAGTGGATTTTCTAAATATTTAAGAATTGTTAAAATCAAAGAAGGAGTTCAGGAGTGACGTCAATTTGTAATTGG
>JAYJLU010093314.1:0-15899 GCA_036873645.1 Minona dolichovesicula | reverse complement strand
ATTTATAATGGTGAAGATAGGATTTTCTGACACTTGGTATCAAATAATCGATATACAAATATCTACAAGAAAGAGTTGGACCATATTCTTACCAAGTGACAGAAAATCCTATCTCCACCATTATAAATTGGTGAATTTCAAAATGTCATAAAGACGAAACTCAATGAGAGAATCTAATAATTCTTTTACCAAGTGAAAGCACATAAAAGGAGCGCTATTTAATGCTATAAAAGGCATAATTTATGCGAAATCTATGATATCCATCTTGATAGAACAATAGCTTCTATATTTCCATAATTTTTATATCATTTTGTTCAATCTTTTGCTCACTAAGCAAGAAAAAATAATTATTAAAGTCAGTCATTGAGTTTCATCGCTATGACAATTTGAACTTAAGCAATTTGTAATGGTGGAGATAGGATTTTCTGTCACTTGGTAGGGAAATATCGATATATAAATATCTGTTATCGAGAGTCGGAACTCTTTGTAACTATGTTATTATTCTATACTCTAGACTAAGGTAAGTTCTATGTTACCTTTTTTCTGCATGCCAAAATTTCATTGCTAATACGCCGGTAAAGTGACGTATTTAATCCCGGATTCGAAATCTATGCGACTTTCCTGGTCGAATTAGAGGGTCTCTTTACCAACCGCAACGAAATTTTGGAAAGCTATGAAAATTTCTCTTTCCGTAGAAATTCCACAGGAAAAAATATTGAGAAAATATTAGCATAATGAGAATAAAACTCATTTCCCTCATTGAACTATTCCATACCTTTGATTTCATCCTAGATCGGGACTATCTCTAATTGTTTTCTTCAACTTTCTTTTACAGACGGGGGGGGAGGGGTTTCCGCCATTACTTCATTTTATCGGCTCAAAAATGCCAACAAAAGATAGAGTTAATTCAAAAAGAACTGAAAATAGAATCTTAATTTAGAATCGTTTGGGTTAATCTCTCTTTTGGAATTTTGGGCCGATAAAATGGATTTAATCTTTTTTTGCTTCTTACTCATCGATTTTTAAACAAATTTTAGATGCATGGATTGATTGTTGGCTGTTTCAGCATTTTATAATCGGCAAAAACTTGACTGCACATTTTGTATTAGATTTTAAATCCTTGTGTGAAATTACCTGCTAGATATTCAGATTAACTAACAGAGCAACTTTTTATTGAAAAAAGATCGATTTTAAGTATTTTTGAATAATTTATTAGGTATTTATATTCTGTTGCTAGACAATACAGGCCCGCATAGCAACCAGACAAAATGATAATATATTGATTCGAAATGTTCCTGTAGAACTACCAACTAGATTCTTGTTTGACGATTTGTTATAATTTTTAGAAATGATTGGCTATAAATAGTTCGTTGCTAAGTAGAAGTCTCCATAGCAATCGGACATCAAACTGATGTGATATTTAGAATCCTCACAAAATTTAAATAACACTAGAGAACTTAACTTCTGACCTTGATTAACCTCTGTTTCAAGGCAATATAGACCCGCATAGCACTCGACAAATATACAGAATTAATATCGAATAATAAACGGATTACATACACTGAATTGTTTCTTTCTAAGCAACTATATCATGGATATTGAGAAAAGTGATTTTGGTCGGTTGCTATGTCATATTGATCCCTATACCAGCCGGATATTAAAATTGTCGTCGGAATTTTGCTCCCCACCCTTTTTTAAATACCCCCTTATGTCAAAATTTCATGAAAATCGGAGAAAGTTAAAAGCATTATCGGTGCTGAACGGAATTTAAATGGCGTTCCCTAGCAACGGAGCACTAAAATGGACATCGAATTCTTGTTTCCCTGTCGCAAGTTACACCTTAGTACAAATTTTCATTAAAATCGATTAAGGTTAAGGGTACATTATCGGGGCTGACCATATCCAGTGATGTATTTTTCCGATCTTAATGAAACTTTGACAATGTCTTAGTGACAAGACCCCTTGCATTCAAAATTTGAAATCATTCGGTTTAGAGGGCTTCATTCTAGAAAGACCTGAAGAATTGTCCATTTTCAACTAACCTATATATATCATGGATGTAGGCCATTAAGAGCTAACTAGCCTATTGCGACGATAATAACTGTTATGTTGTGTTAAAATTGATAGAAGAACTGTTATGATTATTCCGAATACTTACGAATACTTCACTCCAATTATCTTTTCATCTTTTCAAACCCTTTTTGTTTTGTTTTCAGGTGATTTAAGTGAAAACGCAGAGCATAAACACGTCTGTACGGAATGTAAGCGCAGCTTCGCCTCCAGACATTATTTGCAATCTCACTTAAAGTCCCATCAGACAGAATTTGCGTGCCCCACCTGTCAGGAAGTATTCCCCACTGAGTATGCAATGCGAAAGCATTCTCGACTAACGCACCAACGATCCGCTTATCGTTGTACATTTTGTCCGAAAAAGTTTAATCGCAAAGTAAAAGAATACGCCTCGAAAGATTCCCTGAACCGTCATATCAAGAATGCGCACGTGAGGGAAGTGAATGCCGATGGTACTCCGGCTGCTGCTGCTTCCTCATCTTCTTCCTGTGTAGCAGAATTTATTTACGTGTGCTCGGAACCGCTGTGCGGTTATACCACCCGAGTGCCGGAACAGTATCGCAATCACTGGCTGAAATATCACAGTGCGGAAACGAATCGATATCTATGTCATCTGTGTTACTCAATTTTCGATAAATCTATAAAATTAACTACCCACTTTAAACACGTTCATTCACTGACACCTAAGCCTCCTTATGATAAATTTTCTTACGAGCTGTGTGATGATGGATTATTTAAACTTTCGACTGAGGCTGGCATATTGAAAAGTAAATAACATCTACATATATTATATTCATTTAATCAACTCAAAATTATTAGATAGAATCAGTTTGCTATCTGAAATATCGTAAAGAGATCGTGTGTCTGTTTCCTCCCGATTTACATATTATTTGTTGTGCTCTTAACTTTGTTTTTGTTACACTCTGCAAAATAAATGTCGCTTAAAATAAAATCAATCTTTTATACACCACCTTATATATATATATATATATTTATGTGTAGGTATTAATATTTTTAATTGTAAATGACATTGTTTTTGCTATGTTTTTTATAACTACTAATTACTTTTCAATAATATATAGGTATATACTAATGAATTAGGAAAATATTATTTATAAATCTCATATATTACGTCGACTGCTTTATATATTTCAATTCCACGAAACATTTAAATCTGATCATTTTGTGGTCATATAATCATGTTCAATTCATAGATCAATCCATAAATAATTCTCTGTATGTTATGTCTATGTCCAAGTATATTCCATGAATTATAAATTTTGGTATTTATTGTAAAATTAGGATCAGCTTTTTTACTAATATAATAAATAAATTTACTTGATGACTTTCAACTAGATATATTTTAGGTGTTAAAGTTTATCTGACTGTCACTGTCACTGCACTATTAATCATAATTAGATCACATGAGAAAACACAAATGAGATTAACACACATCCAGGAAATATATTGAAATTATAGCGATGGGTTGTCTACTTTGGGAGTTGATTATTTGCAGTCGCTGGCGTAGGGAGAAATTGCAGACACTGCCATGAAGAACATGATCGATGTTTCACCAAAAATTGTTTTCATTGATGAAGATATGTTACAGAGATTTGTGATGTATTCATAATTTAAACAAAACGAATCATTTTTTGAATCATCATTCTTATGCAATTTTATTCAAATTCAGTTTGATATTATTGCTTAAGCATCGCAGTTTATAGATCTACAAATTTCTTGAAAGCATTTAAGTTTGAGCTGAGTCAATATTTTTTTAAGGCGTAGAATTATGTCATCGGCACGCTTGTAGATAGAGTTTTTTTGAATGAATGGAGTTTAACGAAGCCAAGAAATGTGGGCGGAAAGAACGGCGGCTTGAGGAACATCTGATGTGATATCACTTAGCAAGCTGTTTAAATTATATATAGAACTGTTATGATTATATGGAACTTCCATTTCAGACCGACTACGTATTACGTAGACTTCATTTTCATTAAGAATGATAGGTTAAACTGAGTAGGCAACTAAAAAATCTAACGCAATTATAACGAATTAGATCTATTGAAGTCAAAGACCCAACTTTTGGTCTAAAAAGGACTTTTGCCTCCACTAATCTTTGTCTATGCCAAAATCATTTTTCTATAATTAAGCGGTAAAGGGTCGAGTTTGTATTTCAAATTTATTTTCTTAGCGGCATGTAGGTCACTCAAAATAATTAAGCGAAATTAGAACTTGATTCAACTCACACATAAGTCAACTCATACATAAATGAATTCGCGTATGTGAAAATAAACTTAACCTAAAATTGTATTGAGTTAAAAATTATTATATTTTTTACTGATTCCAGGATTCCTCTTAGGAATAGAAACTGATTTTCAAAAAGTATACTAGTATTAATAAAGGGACTTAATAAACAAGTTTTATAGTTTAAGCAATTCACTTAGAAAAGATTGATTAAAAATGAATGACAGTCTAATTGAATATTCTTCTAATCTTGTGAAAATATATGCATGAATTCAATTAAAAGTACAAACCAACCACTACAGTTGTAGAAAGAATTTGAAGAATTTGTATGAGTTGATTTATATGCGAGGTGACCTGTTCCCACAAAAATAGTTATAGTATTATGTTGAAATCATATTGGATGACTGATATACAATAAAATGTTGAAAAACATATTTTTTGAACCACAATTGCTTTGAGAAATGATTTTACTGTTTCTAATTAAAGGGATACTCATACTATTTATAAATAATTTAGGTTAGCCATTAAGTTATTTTTATATATTATCTTCTTCCACTACTGTTTTAAAAGGGAAAATACCTGGAAGGACTGAAACTATAGTATTTAAATATGTTGTAAACAAATACTTGACCAGATAGGTTCCTTCCAAAATTATTGGACTACTTCCTAACTTTTGAATAGTAATCAGTGAAATAAATTCTTAACCTGAGTTTTTGAATAAAAGCTTTAAATTGTTCAATAAATTTCTAGTTTTAGATAATGACTAGCTAAATGTCTTCACCAACATAAATATGTATCCCATACTATCATTATATAACATAATAAGCTAACAATTTGGCCTGAGCCAGGCCAAACCAATTATCAACTTATTGGATAGGTATTATAAAAGTAAATTAAAATTGATTTATGTATAATTACTATATGGCATACACCAAAAAAGAAAGATAATGTTAAATTAATTTTAAACAAATTAATATTTATAGTAATTCTGCAGTTTAGCGGCATAAAATCACTTGTTTGATCCAATCATTTGGCTAGGGTTGGGAATATTGTGCTATTTATATCCCTAACCTATATGCACAAGGTAATAAATCATTCAGAAAACTGTTTTACAATACATTTCAATCATTTTGATTTAAAATTTCTGTTTTTATGCTACTAAACTGTAAGATTAGGTACCATAATTATTATCAAACTGGAATAAACAAATTATTCTCTTCATAATTCACTCCACACATTTACATTTTTTATTACAACATTAATTGCTGTATCAACATTTACATTACTTCATTACCTAGTGTTGGTAACTTTAGTTACCATGGTGTGGTAACCTAGACACTTAGCTTTTAAACTGCTCACTTCAAACAATTTCCATATTTATTTTAAACATAGCATTTAGTTCAATTATGAATTTTCTATACCTGAGAAGAAACTACAATTATTGGTACCTATTTATTTCATCTCTCTCTTCTATACAACCATGTTCTTTTCTATATTTGAATAACTTTTGTGCGTCTCTTATCAAGTATTTGTGATAGTTTCACTATTGCAGTAAGATTTTTGATACACTCAATGAATGTCTCAAAAGTCTTATACTTATACAGTGAAGTTCAGATAAGACTAAAATGCTTAATACAAAATTTTGGATATTATTTCAGGTAAGAGATACATGAAACTATGTTATGACATACTTTTAGAATGAAATGGATAACAAGAAATCTTGGTTATAATGAAATATATTTTTAGGTCCAAAGTAAATGTTTAAAAACCACCATAATTAGTACAAAATCTAAGTGTCAGCTAGTTGCACAACTTTCATATATTCTCTCTCAAGCTCATTGTATTTGACTTTGACACATTCTCCACTTGTGTGGTGTAATCTAAGTAATAAACAATCCCCTGTCACTATGAGAGAACAATCAATACCAGCTCCTCGCCTCTGACCAACTTCTAATCAATTGGTTATTAAATAACTCTTTTTTCTAATTTAATAAGCTTATTGATTAGAAATTGGGGAATATTACAGAAAGCAGGGAAGCAATATGAAAGAACAGTTCTAATATAACTACAATATAATTGAAGAATAACTTTAGAATTACAGTTAAATCTCTTAGCAAACTATTTAATAACCAACTGATTAGAAGTTGGTCAGAGGCGAGTTTACATAATTATGTAAACTTGGCTGGGTACATTAAACTCTCCCTTCTATACTAAATAGAGAAGATATGTAACAAGATTACAGAAGCTTCTCAAGTCCATTTTTCTAAACTAGCTCATCTTATATGGACATGGTATATATTAGATTTGGACTTGCTAACAGTCTCAACCCATTAAACACAAAGAAGAAAAGTCTTTTATGCTTCATTTAACACAAAATTCTGATAAAACAAAAAGATACATTCAATCCATTAAATTTTGTCTTATCCTAGTTTCACTGTATTTTCTTTTTTTCATCTGTAATATGATTAATAAATACTAGTTTGGTCAATATAGGTATCATGTTTATTGTTGGTGTTATTTTAATGTCTACATGTTTTTTTATCAAATTTATATTTGTAGTTATTAATTATGCATAAAAGCTATGTGTATCATACACATAATTCTTCATTTCTGTATTTAAAGCAACTAATTGTTTAGAGTCAGTTATTGGATTAGAAATGAATATTTAACCTGTTAATAATTATTAGCTATGACTAACTATGATTATGATTAAAGTACTTTGCTTGTCATAATATTAATGTTGGTGCCCAATTGTAAATTCCGAATTGTTCCAAACTGGTTAACCAGTTAGGAATTTTCATTATTGTTAGCAAGAAACATTTGATATAGCTCTTTTAAATGAATTAAAACAAATGACATGAAATGTACAAATGTATTCTCAACTGGTCAGTCCAATTTGGAAGTTGGAATTTCCAACTGGGCACCAACATAAAAATGCCTAAATGGTTAAAAGTTTTTTTAAATCTCTAAAATTTTGTAGATATGACAATTTGATTTTTTGCAGTTGTGAAACTTAAAAAAAGAAATATCAGTTATTATTCTGATATTTGACTATGGATCTAAGTATTGTATTCAGTCTGAGATATAGTGCTATAAGATATTTTCACCACAATAACCAGTATCTCTTTACATATTCATTTATTATATTATGGTTACTATGAGAATATTTTCTGAATTCTAATTGTAGAATGAAGTAAATTCAAATTTAAAAAATTCTTATCTTATGTTCAGTTCAATACACAATTAGAATTCAGAAAGTCAAAAACTAATAATACTATCACAAAGAAATTTTGTATTGCATAAAATGTTACTCTGTGATGTCCACTTTATTATATTTTACACCAAAGAATGGCTATCTGAAGAAAATTATTCTTTATTTTTCCATAATAGTTTTAGAACATAGTGTTACCACTTGAAGATTAATTGTAAGATCTTGTGTTACTGAAATCAAATATCCTATTAAAAAAGCATGTTGTCTTATGTTTAATCCATTTTGGCAACTGTCCTCTGAAACATAATTTTGATTGTTTCTAATGCTGAGCACTTTGTCGACCCAAAGATGGCAGACAAACTGTTATCTTGTAAATATTTTGTCATACATTATTCTACATGAAAGCTTTAAAAGATTTTAAAGCTATCTAATTTATTTCAATTTTATAAATGTATTAACTAAAAATGTTGATTTGTTACATTAGAATGGAAGAATTGAAAGAAGTGCAGCTACTGTCTGGTCATAGTGATCGTGTGTGGGATCTAGCTTGGGATTACACTGGGAAAATATTAGCCACTTGCAGTGGTGATAAATCCATACGCTTATGGGGACAAATTAGTAATACATACTTACTTGCTGTAATTGACAGATTAGACAGATCCTTCATGGTGTAACTAATGTGAGCGTTGCCTTTTAGACTCCAAATGGGAATGTTTCTGCGTTTTATCAGAGCATCATCAACGAACTATCAGGTCAATTGCTTGGTCTCCCTGTGGCCAATATTTATCTGCTGGTAGCTTTGATGCAACTATTACAATATGGAAAAAGCGTCTGGACAAGCAGGAAGTTGAAGGGAAGTTGGACTTCAATCTCCTGACTACTCTTGAAGGTTTGCATTAAGTTTTCTTATGCAAGAGGGAGTTATAAAATCATAATATTACAATATAGTACTATTTTTATGAACATTTTATTCAATGAAAATCATATTCAAACTATCTTTAGGAAGAGTTCGAAGCATTTTAAGTCAAACCTCTCCCTCTAGAATAGAGAATGAAAATTAAGAACCAAAAACATACGGCTTCCTTTTCAAAATAAAGCTTTTAAGACCTCTAAACCCTACATAGAGAAAACAGGAACAAGTCAAAGAACTAGATAGGTACTACAAAGTTGGAAAAAGATAATGCGCAACATCTTAGCATAAATTTACCTTAAAACATTATTATTTCGATACGAAGATTGGGAAATAACAACAATAAGAATTTGAAAAAGTCGCTCTCAACTACGAAATTCACCTGGACATTTTCTAATTCCATGAAAACCCCAACTCGGACCATGATTGTGTTCAGCACAGCCAGACGTTAGAACTCCTAAACTCTGCCACTAATTTTCGCATTGTAACTTGACTTTCATCGGTCAAATACGGACCAAAGAAGGGACTTTTCGAAGAAACTACTCGACATACCTAAATTGTGCGATATTACAGCACGGAGATGTTGAAACAGATTTGATAGATAATTTCCTTCAGCGCTGCATTGATACCTCATACCAAATTTCCAATGTTTGTAAGAGATTTGGCATGGGTAACTCTTCTAGTCAAAATAATTTTACTTCTTACAACCATTGGAAAGTAAATACGGAAAGCAAAACAGAAATCAGGTGTTCCACAGGGGTCCGTCCTTGGCCCAACTTTACGGATTTTGAATTGAAACTACTGCTGCTAAATTTTCATTAAATTATTGTTTCCCCTCTGATTGTTACACCTCTTCCAAGCGAACCAATAAACGAAATATATTGACTTTCATATTCAGGTCATTCAAACGAGGTGAAGAGCATTAGTTGGTCCTCCTCCGGCCAATATTTGGCCTCCTGTGGCCGAGACAAAACTGTTTGGTTATGGGAGTTTGATGAGGATGAAGATTTCCAGTGTGTCACAGTCCTGCAGCCCCACACTCAAGATGTCAAGTGTATCGCATGGCACCCTGTCGATGATGTGAGAGAATATTATGGTTAGATTAATTGATGGCCCATCACGCAGTGGCTATATTCCCCGGAATTCCGGGGGATATTAAAATAAAATTATATCCCACGTAAAATATTATAAAGAAATAAACAAAACGCGCCATAAATAAAAATGATTTATTAGTAAAACAAAAGACATTAATATCCACCGGAATTCCGTGGGATATTAAAATAAAATTATATCTCAAATACTTTTTTTAGTCATACGACCTAAAAATTTATTAATAATTTCAAAGAGTTATTTATAGACAAGTTCTATATTAGGATATTAGTAAATATTAGCCCGTAAAATGTTATTTTATTAAATAAGAAAACTTTCTTTCTAACTTGCGTGTTTTTCTGTGGTATTTTAAACGCGTTTCAAGGTCAAACTTTGCTATTGGCTATTCAAACCGCGCATAATTCATATACTTAATATAATATGGCTAAAGAATATTTTAACGTAGGCACAAAATTTGATACATTTGCCGATTTTAGCAAGGCCAAAGACAAGTATGAGCGTGACTGTTTTGTCAAATTTAGTATCGATCAATCAAATACAGTTGCGCATGAAAACACAAGATTGAGTGTAAACAAAATACCCTATAGAAAGAATCTGGTTTACACCTATGCCAAGTTTGTGTGTAAACATGGTGGAAAGAAAGTGTGTAAAAGTAAAGGGAAAAGACCTAATCAAAAGTAATTATAATTTTTTTAAATAATTATAATTTATTTTACTGCCCATAGAGGCTCAAAAATTGACCTCATTTAATCAATAATAATTTATCAAACATTTTGGAAGCATTTCTAAATTTGTGCCCATTTTAAATAAAAGCTCTTTATTAAAATAACCCAACCTCCAATTAATAAGCTTGTTATATTACTTGTTGATATCAGTTGATAATTTGATATTCTGCCTACATGAAACCATTAATTCAATATTTATAGTTTATATATTCTGAATCAACATATTATGCGGATTTTTATATCAATAAGACTTTTTATATACCCAAATGCTTTTTAGAGACAAATTTGAAAATGTGAGAACGTTTAGAAGAAGTATTACATTTGTTCATAATTTATTATCTTACCAAAAAGATAGTTAGTTAACTCAAGTTAACTCGAAGTAAAATCTATCAGAGATTTTCTTTGTTGAGCTAACAAATATTTTTTGAGATTTTGATTCCCTCATTGTATTTGAATACCGCATTACTCAATATTTGCAATATAATTGTATTATTTATACATCCTAATAATATAAAAGGAATATTTCTGATAAGTAGCTAGGATACGTACATGTACTATTAAAATAATTTCTTATTAAAAAGGTATAGGTACTTACATACATATAGACTCCATGAGAGTATAGATAGTCAATCATCAATAATTTTCATGTTTTGCATAACTAACCACAAAGATTTATTTTAAAGAGACATTTACATGTCACCTTTTGTACAGTAAATCATTGCATTCTATAATCATTTTAAAAGTTTCCATAATTAAATCTCTATTTTATCATATTCTTAGAAAATGTACTTTTAAGAGTGATTTTAATTTTGCCATTTGTAAAAGATATAATGTTCTCATTTCTCAAGGTTATATAACAGGCATCTTCTTAGGAATTTAAGATATGAAGTTTAAGCGAATTCAGGTTTTTATTTTAGTAATTAGATTTGATTATTAAAGAGTTATTCATGTAAATGTACATATATCAAGAATCATTTTCGTGATGACTTTTTGAATTTCTGTCTAAGTGAAACATTGCAGTATACATGATTCTATTACTTTATTTGTGAGAAGTAGTTTGCATTTATAGTGAAGTCTATAGAATTTCTTAGATTCCTTCTTAAGTGATTATTAATCTTCATTTGCAGATACACCATATTTATTGCTTCTTTATTAGCATGAGCCCCATTATGAGCAATAAGCTTTAGCCCTTTAGCCTATGTTTAGATTGGTCTACTAATTTTCAAGATGCAATTATCAGCATGTAGTATATTCTAAATGTTTTAAAATTAACCATTTCCAAATTACTTTGTAGATCTAAGTTTTAAATCATTTATTGATTTTATTCAATCTCTCTTGTTTAATTTGAAACTTTTAAATATGTTTGTAACTGTTACTTGTCACTTGCTAAATTATGTGGCCACATAAATGTAATATTAAATATTTGATTGAATTGTTTTATGATGTTTCCAAACTGTATTTTGTAGTCCAAATGCAATAACTTAAAAACATTGTTTCATACATTCATATATGGATCAATCTATTTCAATTACAGATCAATGAAAATACAATGCCCGGCTCACATTAAGTTGGGATATGACAAATATTCCGACTGTTTGGTAATTAAGAACATTAATGAAGCACACAATCATGTCTTAGAAGAAAAATACTTTCAAATGTATGTTACGTCATCAGCAAAATTATCTACTCCATCTTTTATCCTTCTATCGACTCACTTGAGTAGTTTTTTATTTATATTTTTATGAACTTTTGAAAATAAATTAGAGCAACCATATTGAAATGTTTGGGTAAGAAGAAAATTTCTATCTCTTATAGATTTTGCTGCATAAAACATTGCATTAATGCAACATGAGCAGAATCTATGAAAAGTGTTAATTATTCAAGCTGTTACTTAATTTATAGACTGTATTATTATTAAACCTTTTTATATACCGCAAATCTTAGAACTCTATTTCACAGGATAATAATAAATTAATATAGAGGCATGTACCATACTATATATACAAATTTATGTTTGAGATAAAAGTATGAGATTATATGATATATGAAATTGAAATTAGATGAAATTAGTCTGTTAGGTAATTAAAAGCTAAACTGAAAAGGTGTGACATAATTTCAGTTACATGTTAATGTTAGGAATTAAACTTATAGGGATTGGATCATGGAGGAATAGAGGGATGGAGTGATTACTGAAAATAGCTGTGTACAATCTCCATGTGACTGCGACTAAAAATAGATTTTTCATTGTGTTGGGGAGAGGTGAGATACCTCCAGTGCGTCTATCGCTGGTTAATTTTGTTTATTAAAATTAAATGACCATAAATATGTATTTTTTCCTATTAATTATTTTATATATATATAATTATTCAATATGTCATTTGAGTAGAATTACATTTAATTTCATCATACAAAGGATACCATAAAAGTTTAAGTAATTTCAACTAAAATTACTATGGACGGAGATTGTAGAAATATATTTTAGATTTTCCTTTAGTAATCACTCCACCCCCTCTATTCCACCATGGGATTGGATTATTAGTATTTCTATTCCTGATTTTATATTCTTTCTCAGATATCCTGAAAATCGAATCCTTGGAGATTCTGATGCAACACTCGTCAAGCAATTAACTGATGCTGGTATGACCGCAGGAAAAATCTTGAAACAAGTTAAGAAAAGCAATAAAACATCAGCTATAAAAAGGAAGGATATTTTAAATGTTGAAGCCAAATTCTCAAGCTCTGCAGATGTTAAAGACTTGCAAGATCAATTATTGCTTATTGAAGAAGAAGGTGGTACAGCATACGATGAAGATGGTACATTGTCGCATGTTTATTTTCAGGCAGCATCGATGAGAAACCTGGCACGAATGTATCCGGAAGTCCTGCTAGTAGATGGCACTGTAAACAATGTGGGTATGTCACTCTACGTTTTTATGATAATAGACTCATTCGGACGTGGCAGAATTGTTGGAAACTTCAGATCATATTGAAGCAGCTTTGCAATGTTTTCTGCATACTCACGAGGAACGACACCAAATCAAGACCGTTATTATCGACAAAGCCGCGTGTGAAATATCAAGTGTAACCAAATTATTGCCGGATGCTGATATACATTTATGTCTGTTTCATATACTCCAGACCCTGACATATGCAACAGGCAGTCATTCTTTTGCATCTTCCGTTAATAAGGAAAATGCTAGACTATTTCTGAAGAAGATGGTCTACAGTTCTTCAGAAACAGAATACATGGATTTGTATACGAAATTACAAGAAATAGCTCCACAGAACTTTATGGATTATTTCAATCGTAATTGGCACCGGTCTCCTCAAATTTGGACAGTATACCAACGTGAAGATTCACTGAATTTGGGCGTTCAAACGACCAATCATGTGGAATCGCACAATCAGAAAATTAAAATGCATTTAAACCGCTTCAGTTCACTGGACAATGTAGGACTGTCAGGACACTCCTTACTTTCTCTTCTCTGTGCTCCTATCTCTCACCCTTCAATATGATAACTGGAGCTGGTGTCAATGCATTATAAATTTCACTGTAGATAGCTCACACAGACACGTCAGATTATTTACTTTAGTTGTGTACAGCGGACACATACATACACACTAATCAAAATTTGTTTCTCTTTCGCTTGAAAAAAAGAAGAACTAATTTCTTTACTTGATAATGGGACTAAAAATTCTACAATATTTATCAATCATGTTTTTATGTAATTCGATACATATGTATATTGTCGTTTGAAAAAATAAACTGTTTTATGTTTTTCAATATTTTTAAAAACTCGGATATAGCGAGCATCGGATATAACGAGCAAATTTAGATGGTCCCTTCAATCTCGTTATAGCGGGATTATACGTAATTCTTTTTAGTTCAATGGTCATCCTCAATAAAAAAAGTGCATCTATCCATAGTCGAATTAATTTTCCTTTGAAATATATTTAATAAATATGCATACAACACAAAAAGAAAAACATAGGTAATGTTTGGACTCTATGTACAGTATATTTAACATCATGTATTTATAAAAATAGAATTTATATTATTTTTGACTGGCTGATATTGAAAATGATGTCTTTGAAATCATTGAAATATAAACCAATGAACTTCAATGTCTTCTACTTTTTCCAAAACACCGAATAATTATTCGGTATACTGGCGAGAGTCTACTAAACATCTTACCGATGAAGTTAAATTTTCCGACTTAAGAAGGATTGATTCTCTCTCCAACACAATAGAGACAGATAATTAGGTAGGTGACAGACTATAAACATGGACACCTCTATATTACCTACTGTATAGCATCACAGTATAGTAGCTATATAGAGGAGTATGTACTTATATTATTAGTGTATTAAAGCCTCGAATTCCGGGGGATCAATTAATTTTACTAAATTATTTTTATTATGTTCTGTTTATTTCCTTATAATACGTGGGATATAATTTTATTTTAATATCCCACGGAAATCCGGGGGGATATTAATGCTTTTGTTTTACTAATTTATTTTTATTTATGGCGCGTTTTGTTTATTTCCTTATAATATTTTACGTGGGATATAAATTTATTTTAATATGCCCCGGAATTCCGGGGGATATAGACTCGGCCCTTCATCATGTAGATAGAGGTTTTATTAGTCGTTATAAATTGAAATGTATAGATAACTTTACAATTGAAAATCATCGAGAATTATTGAACTTTAAAAACAACGTACTCGAAAACTATTATATTTTCCATTTTGAATCACAGAATATCATTTCTAGGTAATTCCAGTTAATCTTTCAAAATAATAATTCAGATATTTTAATCTACTACTCTAATGATCGAAAGTAGTATTTTGTTGTTTAAATTGAAGTTGTGATCATCTATTATATTTAAAGTATTGATATTTTTCAGAATGATAATTAAAACTTTATTTTTTAGGTTCTTGTTTCTTCCAGTTACGACAATATCATCAATATTTATAAGGAATCCCTCGATGATTGGGCGGTGGTTTGTAAACTAGGTGAGTTGAGCATAGAGATAAAAACAGATTTTGTGTCGGCTCTCATACTTGATGAGATATTTTGCCATTCTGTGGTCAATCTACTATCTCTTTTTGATAAAACGAAGTGAGATTTATTTGCTATTCTGATTCTTTCTCAGGATTATCATAGTGAGGGGGATATGAGGATCATGGCTCTTATTAATCTAGCTGACTTACTCTATCAGTAATATAGAGGCTAGTCCAGTCACTCTAACCTTTGACCCACAACTAATTGCAACAAAAATAAGTTTTGTATCATTCGATAGCATTTTTTCCGTAGAATAACATTTCAAACATCAACAAAAATCAATTCATTGGAAGAAGGTTGATTTTACAAAAAATCAAAATGTCATTAATTACTATATAAGAATGAGCCTTTAGTTCGAGGAAGTCAAATAACTTTTTTATTATTCATTTTAAAGACATAATATTAATGTACTACCCAACAGATAGAAATGTATATGTTAGGTATCGAAATACAGGCTTATTCTTACGAAAAAAACATTCGTATGACCATAGAGTTCCGACTCTCAATACTCGATATTTGTATATCGATTTTGTTATACCACGACTGACAAATTCCTATCTCCAC
>JAYJLU010092203.1:0-15929 GCA_036873645.1 Minona dolichovesicula | reverse complement strand
TTTTGGAAAAAATTAAAAAAAATTAATAAAAAATGTTTTATGATAGTTTTAATTTTACATTTTAAAGATGAGCTAAATTAAATACTATTAGAGGTGTAAATAGCGCAGTTGGGGCCTCTATCGATTTTTTTAATCGCGAGTGAGCGAGGACACTTTAGGTGGAGCGATTTACAGCAAACAATTTATGACGGCCGCATTCTACCCCTACTTGTTCTGTGACTATTACGCAATATCCGGTTTCGTAGTATATAGTTACCTTGGCCTCCATGTTACCGTTGCATAGGATGAAGGAATAAAAAAAAAATTTTTCTTATCTAGAATATTTCTTTTTTTGTTGTTAGATTATCACGAAATTGATTACATTGAAGTCAATAATCAAATTTGCGTAATTTAAATTTTGAGAAAATCTCAATTACATACTTTTGTTCTTAAAGTTTAAGTTTTATTAAGTATAGTTATTATTATTAATAACTTAAATATTAAGTTTTTGAGAATCTTTAGCCCGTGTTTTAAATCGTGAATTATAATGTAAATAAAACATTTTTAAAAGATTGAGACGTTTAATATTGAATCCTTAAATATTGACTTAATCATTGTAAATGGGTTTATGTAAGTGTCCCAAGAAAAAAGTGACTAATCTCTTTTGCTTTGAGCATAGAGTAAATGTATGTGAGCACTGCTTAGTGAGTGATCATTCAGAGGTAATTTAAATTTATCATTCTTAATGAATTTAAAACTATATAATCCCTAATTCAAATTCAGAGCAGATGATCTCTAACCATTTCTTGACAAATAAATAAATTACAATTTGACTGATTAGTAAACCATGAATTTATCACATAAATTTTATTTATGGATCTTGATAGGTTATTGCTTGATTCTATCTAACAATTTAGACAATAATATCCATATCCCAATCCATAAATTCAGTTTATTGTAGTAGTTGTAGTAGTGAGCTTTATTTTCAAATTGACAAACACAATAAGTAACAGGGTAAGGTTAGGTTATTTGATAAGTAAGGCTACAAATGATACTAATAAGGGCATGCAATACTTAATAAATAATGTAATCATATAATCAAAGGCATTAAAACTCAGTCAAAAGTCTTCATGTATCTTTTGAGGGATAAAGTTTCTTCTGGAGTTTTTGCTGATTATAAAGCATTGCAGGTTATGGCTTCTTTGGTGCAGATTATATTCATGCTGTACTGAATGGGTTCAGGAAGCCATTTGTGGAAGATGTGATCCTGGTTCTGTTGAATTGTTTTGAATAATTTGGTGTCAGTTTGACATACAATTGCTTCAATATTGGTACTTAGGTTACAATATGAGAACTTGATACTTCTTTTAGTAACTGTATTGTGTTATGATGAATTTATGAAACTAAATTTTAAAGAAGTATTCTGTCAAGATTGTTTAATCAGTTAATCAATCAATCTAGTAGTTCATTTTATTTTAAATAAATAAATATATATTAAAGTATTGAATTTGTCAGATCAAATTGAGAATAAGATTGAATCACAAGTGAGTCAAGCTCTGTCATATTGGTCTTAAGTTAGAAAGCTTAAAACAAAGAAATATTAAAGATAACTTTTCCCATTTAAAGGTCTTTTATCTATAGTTTATTTAACACCATTTCTTCCTTTCAATCTAAATATAAAATTTTAAGATATATGTATATTTGAGATATTAGGGTTGGTTGAAATAAAGTTTAAACAAAAAGAAAACAACTTGAAAAATAATAATAACTATTACTGTAAATGCCCAAATATAAGTTACACCCTGAGTTTCAAATCTTCCATAGGACTAAATTTGTTTGTATTGTTTCTTTTATGTTGAGCCATGGGTGAAGCTAAATTCAGTAGTAGGTAGTCAGACTTATATGTGCCTATGTCAAGAACGCATGTATGTTGCTCTGAGCACAATGTTAGATGTTATATAGGTATTTATCTTATGGCTACGTGTTGCATATGTACCTACCTAGTAAAATCTGAAGGGGAGATAATTATACTGTTATCTTGACATTTGCTGACCTCTAGCAGCTGGTTCACATCCTTAAGCCAACACTGCTCTCTCTACGCTGCTCTCAATATGTGTTAAGTTTGTCTGTGAATACCAAACACCATTTCAGGGTCACTCACAGAATCTAAAAGAAATTTGGTGCGCATATGTTGTTGAGATTCTTTGAGAATCTTTAGCCCGTGTTTTAAATCGTGAATTATAATGTAAATAAAACATTTTTAAAAGATTGAGACGTTTAATATTGACTTAATCATTGTAAATGGGTTTATGTAAGTGTCCCAAGAAAAAAGTGACTAATCTCTTTTGCTTTTTTTGCGAAATATCGAGCTTACAGGTGTGACTTATATGCGGACGATTACAGTAGTTAACAGCAATTTTTCTGCTCTAGGTACAATACCTAGATTCACCAGTATTAAATATCCATTGTCACCTTTATTAAATATCCTTTATATTCACCTTTATTAAATATCCATTGTCCTACAGTAATGTATATATTTTTTAAAAAACAAGATTTTTCAATCCATATGGATCCTCATCAGTTATGAGTATGGGCTCTACTAAATTAATTATTACCATATTAAAAGGTTTACCAGAATGTGTTTATATTTTAACATTTTCAGAAGACAACCAAAAAAAACATTCTGTAATACCACTAGAAATTTTTCATAAAATAATTATGAAAATTCTAATGGTAGCTAATTCTAAGTACTGAAGCTGATCAAATGTATAAAAATATATACAGGTCTATCATGGAATTTAGGCTTCAGAGTTGTATAGGTTGTTGTCTGGATTTTGAAATGAAAATAAGACATTTAAAGTTCAATAAGAATAAATTATGAAACATCCTAAATAAAAATTCATGTCAGTCACATTGGTCTACAATTGAAAATAATATTTCAAAATGGTATGCTGTTTGAATTTTCTTCAATATATTCTATCATCAGAAGCAAACAAATTAAAAATCAAAATAATACTAAATTGATTATTTCATCAAAATTAATTACATTCACTAATATGCATATCCTTAACTTTGGGTAAATAAATTATGGTTCCTTTTTCAATTTTAAAATGTAAGACAATTCGGGAGTGATCACACTATAAAATATATCATAACATCTTTGTTGTTTAATGCTGCATAATATTTTTTGCTAGGTAGATATATGTTGAAATTGGGAGAGTGTGGATAACCTAATTTCAGTCCATACTTTATTATTACGCAGATAATACAAATTAATGCAAAATCTCAACTGTCTTTCCCTTCCAAAAAAGAGCTAAAATGTTAGTTGATTCATGTTAGTTTATCTGGGTAGTACAATGAAAAATTTCAATACATTCAAATAGGTGAACAATTTAGGAATGAGTCTGCAGTATCCAACATTTACAGTTGTGTGGAAAAAGATTATACACATTATGGGCCAAATTGACCAATATGAATAAACCATTTAGGGTAAGTAATATGCTGAGTTCTCATTTTAAGGGAAGCATATACTTTGCACTTTAGTCCCATTTTAGAAGTCTGTCTCTTGAAACATAAAAGAAGTAAGATATATTATAGGAAGAGGCTGTGTAAATTGGATCATTTCATATATTAATCTATCCAATTAATTGATGCGGTTTTTAATTTTATATTGTATTTTGAGTTATAGATGATTCAGTGTTTGATTTTAATGCTATTATTGGTAGTTTTAATTTCAACTATATTATTCATATCTATGATGGTGTTTTAGAGTTTGAGTTTGTATGCAATAGTGCCTATATTGTTGTTTCATAAGAATTGAAAACCGTCAAGTCACTCTTTGGGAATAATCATGTATTTGGTCATTTTATTTTTGTACTTTAGTGTATTGTACAATCATATTTACAATGGCTACAAGACAGTGACTACAATCCAATATGCATACTTTGTAATCACAAATTACAAGATAAAGATTGTGGCATTTGTGTGAGACTACCATGTTATGGTAAGAATTTACAGTTATTGTATTAATTAGTTTTATGCACACTGTAGATGTTACAGAATTTAATCATTATCGGATTATTTTAGATGTTTTCCACTGGAAGTGTTTAAACAATTTTGCTCTGCGATTGCCATCTAATACTGCCCCCGCTGGCTACGAATGTCCTTCTTGTAAAAAGCCTCTAATTCCAAAACCTAATCATGCAGGTCCTGTGGTGGAATCTTTGAAACAATTGCTGCAAGACGCTAACTGGGCACGTCCTGGTCTAGGCCTCTCCAGTTTACCCACGGAAGAAATAGATTCGTGTGCACCGTCACACATTTCATCACCGCCACAAATGCAAACATCCTCCGCACAAAATCTTCTACCTGTACAGAACAGTTTCAATCCATTACAAATGGTGAATCCCGCACTGCATAATCACAGTGTTTCATTGAATATGTATGACACAAATGCAACTTTCCAAGCTACTGGTATATATTTATTAGTAAACATTTCACATTTAATATTATTTTTGCTATTTGATGGTCCCTATACGGATGTTGTATTTTATGAATCTGATGTGTTCTATATCTAGTTGAATGTGACATGTTCTATAGCTTGTTGAATCTAATTGGTTCTATATCTAGTTGAATCCGATGGATATAATCCACTATTTATACTTATTTTCTCTTTAAAGGCTCTAGAAAACTTCATGAAAATCCTCCGGTTTATTCCAATAATGGTGCTCCTGGACGTGCTCCGGTAAAACGAACGGACTATGATGAGGATAAATACAAAAGGAGGCCTGCTTTAAGCTGGTTGTCTCAGTGGTTCAAGTTAGTTTTTACTTTATTTGATATATATGTAATATCATAGTAGGTATACGCAGTCTGTTTAATAACGTTTCTTTTAGTTTTATATTATAATACCCTAATCGATTATAAATTATGTAATTTCAGTAATTGATAAAATCAATATTGACCTCTGAACCAATTTATTGGTGTTTTCAATTCTATTGATCGCTCGCTTTAAAATGCGTCATTCAATTAAATTTACAATAGGTCAAGCAGATAGTGAAACCTGTTTGAGTTGGAATTAATTTTTAATTGATTAATTAACAAGTCTATGAAGATTTAAAGAATGTGTGTCCATTTTAATGATTAAAAATGATTATAGTTTTGCTTTTTGTTGTATTTTGTTGTCATCATTTATCTCTAAATGAATTTTAATATTCAACTATTGTTAGCATTACATGTAATTATAAAGAATCCTTAAAGTTGATGTCGACATGGTGATGATGGACAAAGAGATTATTTCTTCAGATTAAAATACATCTAACTTACAACAGTTTTCAGGAGTTCACATGAATCATCAATGCCAAGCTATTTTTTTTACTACTTTCTAAGTCAAGAGTAGTGAGACACTACACCTGAAACGTGTCCTGAGATATAAGGCCTCTCGCAGCAGCCATAGAACAGCGCTTAGGTCCAGAAAGCATTTAAACCTGCTTCTGACACAGGTACCAAGCAGTAAACCTCGCAGAATTGAGTACCAAATTGACTTACAAGTATAAAGTAACGCCATCATGATAAAAATACAATCTCTCGGCTTCTCTCTCTCTCTCGACACTCCCCACCCCCCCCCCCCTCCCCCATGAACATAAAATAATGATGTAACAAGATATCTCGACAAATTTCTGTTTATTATTCACAGCGCACGCAGACCAACCATGAATTCTTACCATTGGGAGCACCCAAACATGACTAAAGGGACTCCACACCCGCTAAAATTCACACTACGGCAATCTTCCAAAGTCCAATTCTGATGTTCCGAGACGACGTCTAGCGCTTGTGAACTGCAGAGAGAAACGGCTTCTTCTTGGCGATTTGACAGATAATCTGTCACATCCCAATCTTCTCTGTTCGTGGTGTGGCCTTACAAGGTCGTCCTGACTTTGGACGATCTTCTATACTGTACCAGATGCTTCCTATATTTACTTCAAAACATTTCTTATCATGCATCTTTCAACATTAAATCGATAAGAAAGTTCAGACATTGATCAAACTCCTTGCAATAAAGTCACAATTTGTTTGCGTCGTTGAAAGTTGATTAAGCGAAGCATGGTGCAAAAATAAAGAGGGAAAAACGATTATGTATAGGGAACGATTAGATGGCGATTAGATTTTGTTATTGGCGGCTCGAACTATCTGGATTTGCACAATTGTTGTGTTGTTTAGTTGACCTTTTTAATCAGGCCTGCAGTTGGTGTTTGGGATCATTGGCAACCTTGTAAAGAGTGGATTTGCTGATAGTGAGCTGTTCCGGTGAGTATTTCACCAGCAATTCATCGTATTTGTAATCGTTGCTCGCTGGGAAGAATTCCGTCTACCATTTTCAAGACGCGTCTTTGGGTGGATTCTATTTGATAGTTGTTGTGTGATAGCAAAGTGGACGCCATCCTTATGTGGATGCTTCTAATTGCGACTGTATAAAATTTCATAATTCCTTTCTTTTCAAACCCAGGGCTATAATTATAACTTTAAGGAAGTGAAGGTTATAATTGACTGCAAATACAATTTAGTATTTACCTTGTGTCGTCAAGTCGTTCCCGACTGCAGCTGGTGACATCCCAAACTAACAAGCCTTCTCCACCCAATACGATCCAACGCAATATGCCGCAACTCCTCGAGTCTTTTTCCTGTGACTTCTTTAACTTCGTCGATTCAACGAGCCCTTGGTCTCCATATTGCACGTTTGCCTTCGGAAATCATCAACATTAGGTATTTCTTTCTCAATGCTGTCGTCTTTCTTTCTCATTCTGTGCCCCCCAAAAACGATAATTTCTGCTTGATACACTGAGCATACAAAGGTGTTGGATTTCTTATCGCTTCGAGCACTGCTTTGTTTGTCCATTTTGCCATCCATGGGATGCTACGCATTTTTTCCCACATCTCTAAGGCATCGATTTTTCTTCTATCATCTTTTTTCAGGGTGAACGTCTCTGCAGCATAAGTCGCAACTGGAAGTCCATGGCTTTAACAAGCCGAACCTTGGTCTCTGTCTTTCCAGATTTTTATTACGTTGTTCATAGTTGCTCTTGCAAGGATGGTTCTTCTTTTAATTTCATCTCCACAACCAAAGAGTAAACATAATACAGCGGATTCACTATTGCTAGTAGATATTTGTATATCGATTTTAATTACCGAATTTAATATCGAATTACCATGACTGAAAATCCTATCTCCACCATTATAAAATTAGCAAAGTTCAAATTATCATAGCGAAAAACACGATTTTAATAATTCTTTTACCACATTAAAGTACAAAAAAAGCTTTCTAATGATATAAAATATTATGATGAAGAATATAGCAAAATTATATTTCCCTTGCGTAATAAAATTATATAATTATTACTAGGAAATATACAGGCATAATATTTTATATCATGAAAACGTCATGCTCTTTTTGTACTTTAATTTGGTCAAAGAATTATTAAAATCGACCGTTGTCTTTTGTCGCTATGGTAATTTGAACTTTGCTGATTTATAATGGTGGATATAGGATTTTCTGTCACTGGGTCCCTTAAAGTCGATATACAAATATCTACTAGCAATAGTGAAACCTCTGTATTACATATGTTTACTTCATGTCCACATCCACCATTTGAATCCAGCTTGCTCTTCAGGGAGCTGTCAGTCTTTTCACGAAGTCTTCAAGTCTGCTTTGAATGATTTTCAACAGAATTTTGCTGGCATAACTGATAAGAGCAATTGTTCTGTTGTTTCCGCGTTCCCTATAGTGTGTATGTATATACATATGTATTTCAATATAGGCAGTTTTGAAATTTTGTGAATTTATATAATTTGTCAAATAAATATGAATACCTTATTGATTTTCTTTTTAGATCCTATTTTCCTAATTCAAAAAGTCGGGATCCAGTAAATGTTTATAAGCGTCTGGCTGTGCTTGTTATTCTATTATTCCTTGCGTTTTGCACACTCGTGCTTCTTATGTCGCATTTCGGTCGGGAAGTGGCAGACAGCGATCCCATGCTTGATCCAAAATTCAATCCTAACATCATGGTTCGTGAATCCGTTCAAGATATAGCGGGGAAAATGAATGTGGGTGATCCTAATGTTTAGATTCGCTATGTCAAAGTGTTGTTTTTGTATTGGCGAAAATTACGTTACACTATCACAAATACGCCATACTACTTAACTTTCATTTCACGCAGATTCGACTATATATAATATATGTATGTATATTGATTAAAATGAAAAATGAGGGTAGAATGGAATTATCTGACTGTCAGTAGCACGCACTCCACATTATTCTGATCTTCTTCTCCCATGAACATAATAATATCTATGTATATTTGACTGCATCAATGTCAACTAGAAGACATGGCCGTGTAATTAGTTATTGATTATTTCATGGCACAATATTATTAATAGGGCGCATGTTAATTATGTGAGTAAGATAGCAGTTCGTGTTCCTCACACAATCGATACAATAATCATAAAAAAACCTACCCTCTCAAGAAAAAATGAAATTTAACTAAAAAATATGGATCGCTTCATTTATGTATGCATTAGATTATAATTCATGATTTTATATTTCATGTGCTTACATATTTCATAAATACACTTTCCTTAAGTTGTTACGCTATGGCTAATACTCATTGATACATATAGGTATGTATAATCTTTAACTTTCAAATTCTGAATATTTGGAACTGCGAAGGATACATACATATATGTATTGTAAAGACTTTAAAAGGGGATATATATCTTTTAAACTTGGTATTGTGGCCGAACCACTGGACGGATCGGGCTGAAATTATAACACGATGTAGGCCTACCTAGTACCTAAATCCTGTTAAACGTTCAGCCCGATCCATCCATTGATTCGAACCACTGGACGGATCGGGCTGAAATTATAACACGATGTAGGCCTACCTAGTACCTAAATCCTGTTAAAAGTTCAGCCCGATCCATCCATTGGTTCGGCCACAACATCAAGTTAAAAGAAAACGACAGTTAAAAATTTACTGTATGGTAATTTTCTGTACAGGGATGTACATACATATGTATAATTTAATAAATAGAAAATCGCTGTTGAGGTAAAGATATTTATTAAAAAACAAAAATTGACTACAACAATTAAAACTAACAACCGGTTTCCTTTCGTCAGGTTAGTTATAATGCATATAAATAATATTTCAAAGCAGGAAACGAAAAACCACAGAAATTTGAAATGTTGGTGAGATATTTTAGGCATGAAAATCATTTAGTTCTGGTTTAAGTAATTTGATAAAATATAACTCAACAAAAGTAATTGAGAGGTGGTATACTAGAATTATTTGAAAGACAGAAAATATAGATGTTATGGTAAAATTATTGTTACAAATATTGAAATGTTTGTAACAACCCAAAATACGTTATTCTTAAATGCAATAAATATTTCAATATTTGTAACAATAATTTTACCATAACACCTATTTTGTGTCTTTCAAATAATTGTAGTATACCTCTCAATTACTTTTTGTTGAGTTATATTTTATCAAATTACTTAAACCAAAACTAAATGATTTTCATGCCTAAAATATCTCACCAACATTTCAAATTTCTGTGGTTTTTCGTTTCCTGCTTTGAAATATTATTTTTATACATTATAACTAACCTGACGAAAGGAAACCGGTTGTTAGTTTTAATTGTTGTAGTCAATTTTTTGTTTTTTAATAAATATCTACATGGTTTTATTATTAAGAAGATAAAACAGCCAAGGTTTTGGTAAGATAAGTTCAGTGACCGGTTTCCGTTGAAAACAACCATTTGAAGCTTGTTTGTGGTTCTAAAATTTAAGATTTAAGACTAAGATCGAAGGTGATGGTATGCACTGACGAAATATAGAACGCTAGTATACTATTATTACTCTATGGCATAGACTATGGTTTCTTCGTGCCTCGCCTTCGATCTCATCCTGAAGTTCTTAAATTTTAGAATCTCTTCAAACGGTTGTTTTACTCCTAATTCGGTTATACGTATTTTGTTACGTTTGATAAAACGATTGTTTTCAACCGAAACCGGTCGCATTATGTATTTTACCAAAAAATTGGCCATAATTTATATTAATGTATGTGAACCATTCATTCTGTTTTTGTTGCAAGATAGGTTTTCTCTTTATTTGATTTTCATACATATTTGAAACGTCATTGCTTCGTCATTATACAATGAAATTGTGCTTTTAAGGAATTTATTCAATCGCTTGAGTCATCATCGGTGACACTTTCTACAGTTTCAGTTTCCCATGACCATAATTGAATCAGTATTTTATTTTTTATGATCTATATGAAGAATATTATTTCATTTATGCATATCTATATATATATTCTTAAAGGAAATTTTTATATATACATCATGCTTTCCAATATTAATAATATGCTTACCAACAAATATTTGATATGAGTATAATGGTACATATTTTTAAATTTTCATGGAATCTTGCCTGGCCCTAAAAAACAATGAATATTGTCATTATCTGAATGTGCACCGCATTATATGGAATATTCTTGGTTTTGCGCGATGCTTAAACTTCTCTCTTAATATCAAATTTTCGCTAAACTATATCTAAAACATCTGTCTGTTTGTTTATTTTCTTGTTTCATTTTCTATATTACATATATTATCATTTATAGAATTGAACTTAATACCATTATTATACCAATATAATTTGTATATGTATGAAATGAGGTTTAATTATATGCGTCGTAATAATATACATGCAATGTATGCATTTTTATTAAATAATATACTATGACTGGAGTAAACTTTGTAAGCGACGTAGAAAGATCAGATATTGTGATAAAACAATACATATTAATGAAATTGTGAATAGTATAATATGAATTAATAAAGAATTGTTTTAATATAAATACAATAAATAGAATGTATTATGACTTTTACCTACTTTCTTTTGTATTCAACTGTTATCTTCAAAGACGAATTGAAAAATGTATTTATGTAGTCAGAAACTAACAACCTATACAATTTGCCTATGCAAAATGTCCATATAAGATAAGAGAAATCATTTCTAAAATTGTATATATAACGGTTCAAAAAGGAAATCGGAGTACTTTTTCAATAGTATTAACAAGGACTTTATTATTATTGAAGTCCTTCAGTATTAAGTTTATAGCGATGACGAGCAGCTCGCAGTGAGTAGTAGCATGCCATGCCTCTCAAGTCGAGAGGTATAGCGGGTTCGAGTCCCATCAGGGACAAAAATATTTCAATTTATTGTAAAGCTACTGAGTGCCCTGTGAAAATGGTGCAGGTGTTAAATGCTCAGTCTCCGGGGACCAATGGATCAAGCTTATGGCTTAAACTTCCCTGAACAATCTGCGTTTGACAGATTGAATATATAGCTTTTTAAAATGACAAATTTTGAAATTGATACAAGACAGAACTTGATCTCAAATTCAGCTAGAGACACACGGCACACTCTTAAATACAATATCCATGTTATTTTCTTCAAATTCTCGGATCTTCTTTTTTAGGCTACATGTAAACCCCTGGTCTGAAAAACATAGCCATATTTAAAAACTATTATAGGGACATGATTATTAGGTGGTAATAAGAAAATTAAAATATTTCCATAATATGTTAAGGTTAAGGTTTATGGCATAACCCAATTTATCAATATTTTGAAGTTCAACAACGTTTGGTACTGGATTTGGGTACTAAGTTTGTGTACTGCAACGCCTGAGGTAAGGTAACCTCTTAGAGCGACCAAATCCTTCCCAACAACCACTCACATGTCCATTCTTTGTACCTTTGTGTGTCAGTCTCTTTAGAACTTCAGCTTATTATATTTTTTGTCCTTAATTATATATTGTTGAAATGCGTTAGTTTATAAATTTGAACACACAACCGGCGCATTATTATATATTATTCGTTTTGTTTGGTAATTACATAATACTTCAGGTAAATATATCTTATTTTTGATTGTTTTACAATCACTATTTGATTGTAAAATAAGTGAATATATGTAGTTTGTCAGAAGGTAATTTTTCACTGCTATTACCAACTTAAAATCAAAATATATTTAATGCTTTTTAATCTCAAAAGATACAAAGAGCAACTATGGATATATATAGAGTTTGTTGTTGTAATATGCTGTTTTGACTGATTCATATATTTTAATTGATATGAGGAGTAAGTTCCATTCATATTTGTGAGCATCTCATATATTTGCTAATAATAATATTTATCTCCCTATTTATCAATTATGTTATGCAAATCAGTGGATCCCCTTTTTGGGTCTTGGGGTATATCAATAACAATTTTAAAATGTTAAATGAAAGTTTCATTGCAAGTAATATAAGTATTATTTTTTTATAAAAGCAACAAGTTATGTTATGATTTTTATGAATATAGTCACATAGTTTATCATTTTGTAAATGTTGTCAATAGATTGGTTTAATGGCTAGGCTATGAAAGAAATCCCATAAGAGATACTCAGTTTATGAATAAATATCCATAAGGGGCATCCTGAAATAATACATTTGAATTATATTTGAAATATAAATCATCAATTAAGTTTTTTTTGTGCATCTAGTAACCAATAAGTGCTGTTCTAGGATAGTTCTAGGATTCATTTGGGATGTCCCTTGCTTATATATCAGTCTATGACAACTAATGATTCATCTCTTGAAAACCTGATACACTGTTACAATAACAAATTATATCATTCACTGACCCTGTATGATGTTATTGTTGATTCAACAGAAATAACAATTACTATATAAATTCTGATTTATTATGGTCTGAAAAACATTCAAATCACCCCTGTACTTGTAGTTCATAAGTATAGCATTTACAATTACGTGACATATAAAGTGCTTGTTTTAATACTGATGGATGCACTTGTTATGAGATGAATCTCATTTCTAGAGATGAAATGGCAAAGATGAATTGTATCTGGTGATAAAAATGATAGAGATGAGTTGTCCAAAGTCATTATATATAAACTATGCTGATAACAAAGTGCCTAATTATTAGTGGTTTAACTACCACAGACATTAATGTCTAATTGCTATATTCTAAATTTTGTGTATAAAGAATAGTTTTTATTTGCAGTGTAGATGTACTATTTTAAGGTTTAATTGTATCTTATACACTCTAGAATCATTATGTTTGGTTTCCTTCCTTAATTCCAATAATTAATTATTAAATGATATTAAGATAAATACCTAATTATTTTATGACATATTTTTAATAAATTTTAAGCAGAATAATCTATTTTTGATGCACAAACATTTCACTTTTGTTTTACTTTGATCAAATAAAAGTAAATGAGTATGATGGCACCTTATGAGACAAGAGACAACTTATGCTATTATCTTATAACAAGAAAAGCTATCAATAAATTTTGCACTAACTAGACACCTGGATATTAAATATTGATAGTCAAATACTGTCTAGATACAGCAATAAAAAATCAAATGTTTAATGATGTATCAATTGGAATAATATTGGTTTTCCATTTCTTTAAACACATATATCCAGTTCATTAAGGCACATAAAGAATTCAATAAAACACATTGTGATAGTTAATGGTATAGAGCTATTGAGCATAATGGTTAAAGCGTGCAATTGAGATATGTACATTGTGAAGGCATAACTTATCAGCTATATATTTATAAAAGCAAATGATACATTAAAATTAAATTCAACTTAAGGTAAAATGTTATTAGGAATTTTAGGTAATGAAAAGTCGCATTCTAATTCATCGAACAATAGAAGAAGACTTATAGAATCGTTTTGAAGTGATGACAACTTTTTTATTGTTATTGTCCACTTGGTTATTGGTATAGTGACCCTCCAATAAAGAACCACTTAAAAGTATTATGGTATCCCATGGTTGTTAATTTCCATGGAGGGTCACTTTACCGGAAAGGTAATGAGATGAGGCCTCATCATAATATACAAATTGACAAAGAAATGAAAACAGTATAGTGAATCTTATAGAACACTCCCTGAAATTTATTTATTGACTTTATTGAGACAATGAATAATTTGTACCTTTATGGTGCATCTCAATTGCACACTTTAATCACTATGCTGAATAGATCCGCTTTACTATCACAATGTGCCTTATTGAGCTGACTATATGCATGCATAGATATAGCTCCAAAAATGTTGTGCCTTAATGAACAGGATAAGTGCTTTAAGGAAATGGAAAACCAATATTCATTTCTTTGCTGTAATACTCAATGTTAAATCTTTCCTAGCATAGTTTCCAACTTTTTAACATATTAACAATAAGTTGTATTGTCAGTTTTGTTGATTTCAGCATTTGTATCAAATCATGATCAAGATTCTAAGAGTATTAAAAAATATATATTTTCCTTTCTAGTAGTTAGTTGAAAGTAAACTAACTGCTTGTCTAGCTCTGTTCTAATTCTTATTTGACAGATTAATATGAATAGTTTACTGTTTCAATTCAGTGTGGATCCTTGTAGCGAGTATTCAGAATTTGCTCCGGAGGGAGATATGGACAGTGATCAAGAGTATGCGACTCTACATATCAATTTGTAATTAAATTATTAAGACTCCTGATCTGAACTTAAACGTGTAAACCAACAATTTGTCATTTGAATTTAGGTGCTTGGATGAAAGTCAATCTCAGGATGGGGATAACAAGCGAGAGAAAGATTCCGACCAGGCTGATAAAGAGCGGTATGCTAGGTATGGTTTGATACTTATAATACTACATACATAGATTTGAATTTGCAATTCAATTGTTTCCATATATGAAAGTTCTTCAACTTTGCTTCAATAAATTTCAGAGAGAGTCACTGTGAAATTGAAAGAAGACGTCGCAATAAAATGACCGCGTATATTAATGAGTTGTGCGATATGGTGCCTACATGCAGCTCCCTGGCGCGAAAGCCCGACAAGCTCACTATTTTAAGAATGGCTGTCAGTCACATGAAAACTCTTCGGGGTATATCAACTTGGACTAGTTGATTAGATGTTGTGACTACACATTGTATTGTCTTATCGTCTATAATATAAATATGCCTCATATAAATATTTTCAGGTACTGGTAATACTGGAAGCAATGGATCATTTAAACCATCATTCCTATCCGATCAGGAGTTGAAACATCTGATATTGGAGGTTGGTATATCCTTAATATTAATTAACTAAATGCTTCATTAAGCCACCATCATAGAGTAATAACAGAGTAGTACATCTGTTTCACTATAAAAATATTGAAATGCATATCGATGGTTTTAAATTACACGCGGCTGACAAATTCCTATCTCCACTAATTTCAATTTATCGCCTCTCCTTCTCTGATTTTAATAATTCTTATATCTTTGGAAAGCGCGCTTAATGTATATACATTCTTTGAATGAACGAATTATTAAAATCAGAAAAGGAGCGGCGATAAATTGAAATTGGTAGTTTTATAATGGCGGAGATAGGAATTTGTCAGCCGCGTGTAATCTCCAACCATCGTTATGCAGTTCAATATTTTGAGAGTGAAAACACTGGCTTTTTTTTCACACAGTTTCTTCTTTATTTCATCATTTTTTAAACAATTATTTAGGCTGCCGATGGTTTTCTATTCGTGTGTCAGGCGGACACTGCTCGTGTTGTGTATGTGTCGGATTCTGTGACCCCAGTTTTGAATCAAACCCAGGTACAGAAATCGTTTTTTTACTTAAATATTGTTGTTATTATATCTTCTTCCTCCTACGACTGTTTCGTCCCGGGTTTGGGGTCAGCCGCTCGCGTCTTCAGCTTCCATAGGCTGCGATCCAAGGCATCCTTCCGACTAACTCCAACTTCCGCCATGTCCTTCTCGATGTTGTCACTCCATCTTAGTCTCTGCCTACCTCTTCTTCTTAAACCTGCCACCCTCTTCTCCATTTCCTTTCTGATCACATGGCTGG
>JAYJLU010089981.1:0-15960 GCA_036873645.1 Minona dolichovesicula | reverse complement strand
TATACTACTTGTTGAGTTAAGTAGTGTATAACGAAAGCTGCCGAAATATTCATTATTGCACTAAAATGAATATTTTGTCAAATAGTTTTATAATCTAAAATAAACTATTATTATTATTATTATTTTACATAGATTTCATGTAAATAAACATCCTTTTTTTAAAATTGTACATAACGTGAAACTGCATTTACAATTTTAGATTATTTTCGTTAATTTATGGTCTGTCTTAAAATATTCGATACATTGACTCTTGAGCTATAGCACTACGCTGTTGTTAGTTATATGAATAGTAGCTTATTGTCCTAGGGTTAGATGTTTGTTAGTTAAACCAAGATATAGCGAAAACTATTTTATAAATGAAAATCAGTGTTTTAATTACAGGCATTATCAAATGGAGGCTATCAGAAAGGCAAGTGTTATTTTTTTCGGCTCATCTGAATCTGGAAAGTCAGCTACAATTAAGCATATATGTGCTGCTGTCCGTCAGGAGATTAATCACAAACATATACCAAGCGTTGTCCAGGTAACATTAGATGGCCAAATTAGCAACTATGAAATAGACTTGATAGATACACCAAGCTTTCCTGATTGCATCTCAGAAGATAAAGGATATCCTGCAATGAAATCTATTGCAAGTACTCTATCATATTACTCAACATTACAAGAAAGAATGCCAATGATAATAGCAATAGTCTTTGATTCTACTGAAAAACGATTTTTAGGGGAGAACTCAAACTTTAGTCAATTACTAGAATACATAAACTCCTTGAATATTGTGGATAAATCAAATGTTATATTAGTGATGACTCATGTATGTCGCTTAGTACCTCCTCATTTTGAGAGGAGTCCAGACGATTGGTTCGCTAATCTTGAAAGAAAGGGGACGCAAGTCAAGGCAGTAACTGATGCAACTCTAAAAGTTTCGACTGAACTAACTTTTATTGAAAATGCTTTCGAAGAATATGAGCTAGAAAGAAATGGTGCTTTTACAAAACTTCCAGTGCACTCGAAAGAAATCTTACAACCATTAAACCTATTAGATCAATTAGAGAAAATTCTGAAACGAATTCCACGTCATACTGCTATGAACCCTTCAGATGCAAAAACCATGAGATATCCATCCGTTATTGCTACGGAATCTTCTTTATATGCAAGAACTATAGCATATCCATGCTGTTTTTCTCTTCAATGCAAAGTGTATTTAAAAAGCCACAATGGCAATTCTTCTTCTGCAAAATATCTCTCATCAGTAGAAATAGGTGACTGTGTTCTATCTTGGGATCCAGAGAAAGGCCATTCAATATTTTCTCCTATTATCGGATTTGCCCATTACTCAGAGGATGAGTCATGCCAATTTTTGAAAATAGGTATCATGAATGGCGTCAACCTATGGTTATCAGCAAACCATATTGTCATGGTTAAGGATGAACGTAAAATAATTCAAGCAAAACACATAAGAATGGGAGATCATATGTTTTGGCATGACGGCTTGGCTGTAGAAGAAAGTGTAAGTCATTTTTTAATTAAAATGTTCCGAAACAAGGACAAACGTTATATCACACACAACACTAACTGATTTAGATTATCTTCCGAGGCATGTTAAGTAAAAATCAAAATCTTTCTGGCTGACAAAGACCATTTATCAAGTAAAACATTTGCAGAAAAGGGAAGTCACAATAATACGTCTTATAAGTGAATTTGTTTAACTGCGTATTTGTTTACAAATTTGTCAACTAGCAGAGTTACGACCATCGGTTGTTATATTTGGTTTACGATAAGAATTATTAATTTTGAAGAACTTAATTCTTATTTTAAGGTGTTCCTATGAAGTTTATAGCCTAATGTAGTACTGTAAAATTATTTATTTAATAAAATCCCGTAATAGTATAGTGTTTTATAAGTTTAATTAGGTACTCCATAAAATTATCATTTTTGGCTACATTATACCGACCCTTATTATATTTTAATTATATTTTTTGATAGTTGGTAATCTTTAGAACAAGACATCATATTTAGGGGAATGTTAATATTGCATTGGCGTACACAGCAACTTATTTTTATTAAATTTCTCCGCGAATTTGTACATTAAAAGAAATAAGTACAAAGGGCAAATACGTACACCCAGTCCTAATTTTCTATTGCATCAGGTAGTATAATAATGAATGACTGTTTTATATTAATTGTTTAAATGATTTGGAACTAATATTGTGGTAATAAAGATGTATAATACATATATTTAATATACATATTATGTCATGTTATATTTTTATTATTTTAATTCTAGACTTTAACCGTTGTTGAAGTAGTCAATATAGAGATCTGCAATCAGACTGGATATTGTTGCCCAATTACTATGCAAGGTAATATTCTTGTTAATGGTTTTCTCGCCAGCTGCTATGCAAGTGTGAAGGATAAAATACTATTTGGAAAGAAATTTTCAGGTCATGGAATTGCACATTTTGCTTTAGCACCACTGAGAATGATGCACACACTTATGAAGAATGACAAAAAGAAAGATAAAAAAATGAACAGCTACGTCAAATTTCTTTTTGAAAATAGAGTTCTACGCGAATTATTTTGTGATATCTGACGAACTAACAGTCTGATATGTAAATTTTCTTAACAAAATATTGAATTGCATTGCTTGCTAATGATATACTAGATCATAATTTTACATATCATTCATAGGAGAGCTTCATTTGATCTGTAGTGGTCACATAAAATTATTATACATAGGAGCAGCAAATAGATAATTAATGTAATTTCTGTGAAAAGACAAAATACATACATAAATGAAATTAACAATTTTTAAAAACATGCAACAATTTTAAATGAGACAAATTACACTATAAAGTTTACTGGAAGAAAATTGGTTACTAAAATATAAATTTTCATTGCTAACGAGTTTTGTGTCTCAGTTTTAATAAGCATAGATGACATTCATATTTGACCAACAAAGAATTCATTGATAAGTGAATGAATGAATTATTTGTGCCTGATTTTCTAACATAAATTATTATTGGTTTTCCTATAATCGTAGGTAATCATAAAATTATTTTATATCAAATCCAGATTCAAATTGATTTCCTGATTTGATTAAATTGTGACGAATGTTATATTTTACGTAATGAAATTATTTTTACTGGAAGATTTTTTAATAAAACACTTTTATTATCAATTTCTGTGAAACGATAGATACGCAAATATTCGTATAATATATTAATGTAGAGCATAAAATGTATCTACGCAAATATTATTTGTATGCTAAAAATGCTACTGTATACTACTATGCATTATGCTACGTGATACGTAAATAATACGTAAAAATTAGACTACAAATGGTATATGTACCCTTATTTTCTTTTACGTAATACTACTTAATGGTATAACTTATAACTGTTTTTGAAATATATTCGTTCTTTAAACTTTTACTTCTCCCTTTTTGAACACCAAAATAGAAATTTTAGATAATCTGTGTTGAAGTTTAAATATTTATTTATAAAATATATGATTGTACAAAATAGGCACTAAACTAGGCGCTTTAAGGCAATATGTACTGTAGTATGAGTAACTTTGTGATTAATTTAAGTTTGATTTACTCATACAAAGCAATAGTAACTAGGGATACATTTTAACATAATTTGGGATTTGGGATATGATGTACGACAAGGAATTCTATCCTTTAATTCCTTGTCCAAATTTTATAATTCTGTCAAACGTCTATTATTTATAAAAAATTGAAATAATCAATTAAAATACTCAACTACTTATGGTCATATTTGCTACTCATAAAATTATTCTGAGAGATTGAGTATAAAACACAACTAAAATGATGAGGATTAATTAGCGAAAAACGAAAGTTCTCAACATTTCCTGCTCTCTAAAACGCCTATGGATTCCGAATTAATTAACTTGTCTCCTCTAAGCTTCAAAAAGTTAAGAATCTGCCAGAAGATTCACATTGACTTCACATTCGAAAAGTCTGGTCACAAATTCAAAAGGTTTCTACCTACATACGCACTTCTTTGTTACTTCGCATGTACTTCTATCAACTTATATAGGTACAATCAAAAGTCTTTAGAATTTTAGAAGGCTACAGAATCGAAAGTACGCGTAGCTATTATACAGTAGGTATATATAGACTGACGTACACAAACTTCATTTAATCTTTCTACAAAAATTAAATATAATTCTAACAACGATGAATTCATTAGCAGTTCCCCTCAACATAACTATCAATTATCTCAAATTATCTCATTGTTAGTTTAATTCATATTCTTGTGATTTTTGCAGTTTTGGTGTTTACTATTTTAATGCAATTTTGTGTAAACGTTTCTATTAATAGATTAATAGATTAAATATATAAGGAAACATAGTTTTAAAACAAAACTATATCTCTTTAGCGCATTGTGACCAGATCTTGTTACAATACGCTGATTATATGTAGTGTCTATATATTATGAATACAGTGAAATTGATTGACATTCGCAGGAAATACCATTGGTATTGAATTGATATTTGAAAATAATATTATTTTGGACAATTATTATTTCAGTGGACAATTTGACAAACATTGCAAATTGAGTCTGAAGTATTATTCCCGAGATTTCAACATGGCAAGGTAAATTATCATTGAATTGTTTAGAGTGATAGTTAGGAAAACATATTTTTCACACAAAAACCTCAGCAAGGAAGTTCTATTAGCTTGCTTATGTTATGACACTGTGCAACTATTTGTTGGTTCTTCTTCAGAGGTTTCGATGATGTCTGGTTTCTGTTTGAAGGAACTGGTGGGGTATTTCTGAGACTATTCTGAAGAGATTTTCATGATTGATATTAATCGTTGAATTATATGTACTACTATATTTCTCTCCCATGTTTACCGAAGGTTCAGATTGATTTTTAAATTTGTCGATGATTAAACAAGAAGTTGTAAAGTTATATATTTTTGTTGGTAGACTGTGTTAGGCAAGATTGGAGAATCCAGCACTATTGAGTGCATTCGTACAGTTAAAGAACATCTGTTATGCTTTTCCTTAATTCGATGACTATAGCTGCTCGTTAATAACGGAATAGTTCGTTTTTTTTATTTCAGATACTGTTTTACGACCGGTCTTTTAGTCTTCCGCGGTAAAATGTGTGTGGTGGGCATATTTATGTACGTCTAGAAACTGATAGATGGCTGGGCTGGGTTGTTTGTTTGATCTTAGATCTATGTAAGTAAGTATAGGGTTGAAGACAGACTATTTTGTCGCGCAATGATTGGTTTGCACAGGGTTGCACAGGTCAGCTGAAGGTTTTTTGAAAAGAATTTCGTCTGGAAGGCCTGTTTATTTTCGATTATGTTGAATGAATCGTTTTGGATTGATTGTTTAATATTTGGCCCCATTTGGCTCTCTAAAGTGGGTCAGTTAAGGTGTTTGAGTAGAAGTCATTGATGTGCGTCCAGTTTCTTCAATGTGCTTATGACGGGCCCTTTGAGATTTTGTTCATCAGAAATTTTACATTCGTTTTGTAATTGAGAATGAGTGCTTTCAGAGTGATGATTTTTGCATCAGCTTTTACACATCCTTTGTTATATTTTTTAGTTCTAAGCAGCATTTTGATGTATGGTGTGACGAAGGATAGATATTATTTGGATGTCACTCATACTTGTTTCTCCAGGAAAGATTTTTGAATGAACATAGATGTTTTCTATTATTTGTTCATGTCTAATTAGGACTATATGCTTCTGATTCTGATCAAAATTTCGTTCTGGACTTTGTGCTTTTTGGGATCCTCCTGGTATTGATCGAAGTAATTGTCATCGATTTGGTTACATGAGTTGTATAGCTGACGACTTGGTCGGTCATATAAATTCCATCTAGATGTAGTTATCTCTTCGAGTAGGCATGAGTTGTGAAATAATGATCGTGTCGTTTGATAACAAAAGTCTCCGTCAAAAAATGATGGTGTTCGTGAGATAGTTATTTCAGAAATATACAACACATTCTTAACACTAGAAGCGCCGAACTTTTAATATACATACAAGCGCCGAAACCCACCAATTGACTATTTTCATTTTAAACCAATAATTTTGTATAAATGCAATTATGACAATAACTAAAATTATTTTATATAGGTATGGTACTCTAAATTATTATTTACTGATATTATATTTACCGTCAGAAGTTATAATTTGCGCATAAATTAATATAGTTATAATGATGTACTTAAGCTGATTACGTAATAATTAGCAAACAAATTCTCAGAATTATAATGACGGTACCTAAGCTGATAACGTAATAATGATTGACACAGAGAAGCTCAAACAACATTGCGCCAATTATTGTATCATTTTATTGTAATAATACTTCCTAATGATATTCTTGGCGTAATAAACTTTTATTATTACATTTCGTTTTAATTACGCATAATTATATAATTTTGTGACTTTTATTTTCGTCAATTGACGTGTTCGGCGCTTAAAGGTATATTTATATGAGTTAAAATCAAAATAAATTCTCCACTTTATTTCCAGCTAAATAATAGGGTTGAAGGGTTAAGAAAACAAGGATAATGTTGATATTGACTTTGATCTGGAGCGTTAACCAATGAATTTTGTGTTCGAATTAAAACTAATACTATTTATATAATTATAATATATATATATATATATGTATATATATAATTTTAAAGTTTTATTATAATATGCCAAATTGTAAATTATAGAGCCTGCGACTTAAAACCTATCCCTGGAACAAAGGAACAGATATTCTGGGAAGCTAGATCTCTTGGTTTATTAAGTCCTTCAAATACCTTAAATACTTTAAAATTAGACGACATGACTCCACGTCAACAGCTGTTAAAACAAATTTACCATACCAGCCAATTACATAGAAAGTTGAATCAGGCAACAATTCTATTAATTGGCTCAACAGGAGCCGGAAAAACGAGTACTTTAAACCATTTATTCAATTTGAATGCTTCAAGTAAAATACGCGCCAAAACATCTTCTGAAAGCAGTTGTACTCGAGATGTACAGGAGTATATACTAACTGCTGACTATCCAAAATATCATTTAAAGGATGCAACACTTTCACTTGTTGATACCCCAGGATTCCAAGACACTGCACTTATAAAACAAGATGAACGCAATTTGGCAGCAATAAAAAGGTTTTGTGAAGATCATTTTAAAGGCACAGAAAAGCCAAATTTGATATTTATATTGTTTAACTCTACAGATAAAAGATTTACAGGGGAAAATTCAAACTTTGAAAGGACACTACAGCATTTAAAAATGCTAAATGTTATTGACGAGAATCATCCCAATGTTGTTCTTATTATGACCCATGTGTGTAGCTACACACCACCTCAATGGATTACGAAGCCGCATGAATGGTACAGTGAGCTAGAAAAAAAAGGCAAACAAATTCAAGAAAAAGTTAAACATAAAATTCACATTTCTCCACCAATTCTTTACATTGAAAACGATATTGATGGCAATGAATTAGAACGAGAAGGGAATTATTCAAAGTTACCTGGAAATTCATCATTCAGTGTTTTGCAACCAAAAAATCTTTTCACATCTTGCTGTGAAGTACTTCGAAACAATGATGACTTTTTGGCACGCACTATTATTAACGCGTGTTATTTAAATGACGCTGGCAATTTAGTTAAAACTAGAGAAGGACTAAAAATAAGTTCACAGTATGCTTCATTAGATGCTCAATATCAAGCTCAAAACATGGGTTGTTTAGCATTAAATGACTTTGGAAACATGGCAACTGGTAGCAGTCAGAAACAATTAAGATACTTGAAATATGGTTATGACATTATTTACGACAGGGAAACTAATTACAACATTTTTGAGTTAGATTGTTCTCAAAACCCAATACCTCACGATGTGATCTTAGTAGATCTTTGTGAAACTAATACTACTATGGCAATATACCATAAAGCTGAAGAATACATGCAGGCGCGCCTGAATCAGCTGGGGGTAAATTGTGATATTTCTCCATGCGTCCTAAACTTTCAAGCTATGCACGGCTGGAATCACAGTTCCTGCTCATCCGAATACAGTTACGATTTTTCATGTCAGACATCTTCACTTAAAATAATGTTGTCTGAATCAAGTAAGCAAAAATTTAGTTCCAGCTTTTTGAAAGATATTGAACATCTACCTGAGGATTATAACTCACAGACAAAAAAACAAAAATACCATCAATTTTATAGAAAATGGGGGCAGTTTGTCGTGACCTCAGTACAAAAAGGTGGACAAATCACCGGCAGAGTGTCATCGAAAGATGGAAAAAAACAAGATATAGAAAAGGCAAAACAATGTCTGAGTCTTCAACTATTTAATAACGGATTAGTCATGGACCTGGATTGTGATAAAACTGCTATGTGCTCAGAAACTTTTAGAATCGAAGATGTGAAAATTTCAGGAGGACGCACTGATTCGCACAATTGCAGATTGATCCATGATGCAAAGGAGAGAGACAGGTGGCAGAGATCTCTGAAAGATTATGGAACTGTACTTGATACTGGAATCAGCTTAGAACCACTGCATGAATTCGTTAGAATGGTTGATCCAAATAAAGAAAGTGCAGCCCGTGAAGCATTTAATGATGTTTTAGGAATCAGAAATGTAAATCAATCATTCGTCGTCGTGGAAAACACAAGAGAAGAGACTACTAACAAAGAAGAAGAAAAACAATCTACTAATGGTTGCTTTTCATTATGCTCAACAGTAACCATTCAATCAAATGAGAATGAGACTGTTACTAAATATATTCACGAACTCAAACATGGGGACAAAGTTTTGTCTTGGAGTTTTGCAAAACGTCAGTTTATTTTTTCTGCGATTATTGGTTTTGGCCACTATGTAACAAATAGCATATGTGGTTTTTTAAGAATAAGTGTTGATGGAGGTGGCGAAATATACCTGACAGAAAATCACATCATTATGGTTGCTGATGGAAGGAAAACAGTGCAGGTAAAATTTCTCAAATTAGGGGACCGCCTGCTATTTTCCAGTGGAAATTTTAGTCGACATGAAGTTAGTTAATTACAATAATTAAATTAATATAACTTTTATTTTAAAGGTATTGAATTAGCACTAGGATTACCGGATTTTCTTTACACCTATAACTACCAACTGCGGTCGTTTTGACCGCAGCATTATAAATTATAAATAGCACTACGTATATTATTGCTATAAAATTTATTAAATATATATGACAATTGAATAAAGATTGATATAATAATACAATAATTGAATAATAATATATTAATATAATTCATACAATCGTTACAAATATATAAATTGATTGCATTGAGTTCTCAATTATTATCGTTTTCAGCACATACTTACACACAATACCTGTCTGTACTAATGATTCCGCATATAATCTTTTCACAACGTGAGAAATCAATTATTTGACTTATCCCCACAATGAGCTTTGTCTAGAATGTCTTAAAGTACACATATAGGCCAACGTCGGGTAGTGGCTTTTGTAGAATAAATGCGAAGCATATTATCTAAATCATCCAGGTCAGATTTTTATTTGTTATAAAAGTTCACAATTTCGCTTTTCTTCGTAGTATGATCTATGTATATAACGGGGTTTTGTGCATGGACAAAAAAGACAACTGTCTTCTTTGGTTTTGCCTGGCAGCGAAGCGAAGAATTTTATCCGTTTTTAAAAACTCTGTTTCAAAATGATACTTTATGGCGTTCATCAGACTTCCACATAGATGTCTTGCAAGCTGTGCTACTATGTACAATAGTTCCTTCCTGAAGAAGGTCGCTAAAGAAGCAGCTGTGGTGAAGAACCTATCCGTAGTGGTGTTGTATCCTTTTTCTGAATCTCCTCATTCAGCAACCTCCTGACAATGTATTCTCCGACGGATGTGTAGGGTTTGAAAGGTGTGTAAGTGAGAGAGAAAAATCAATTGGTGACTGTTCGTATGTAAGATGGATTCGATTATTCAGTAGCTATAACAGACAGAATATATACATGTAGGTGTGAAACATCAATTGGTGACTGTCTGTAAGAGGCGAACATTCTGTATATCAGACAGACATACAGGTAGGTATGTATGTGAAAGAGTAAAATCAATTGGTAACTGTTTGTAAGAGGCGAGTATTCAGTATAATGAACTGCGGTCAAAATGACCGCAGTTGGTAGTTATAGGTAAACATACGATTTATTTTCAAAGTTTTCAATCCAGATTAAAATGCTTTTAAGGGTTATTAGTAAATAGATCATAAATAAATAATTTATAATGAATTTCAAACGTGTCAGACAATTATTGTTCAGAAAAATACTCTACAACGTCAGAAAGCGGTCATTTTGACCGCAACGGTAGTTCTAGTGTTAAACGAGATATTCTTTCATGTTCATAATTGTTTTTTGTAAATGCAGCATAAATTATTAAAGAAGCTCTCTTCTTCATGGCCTCTCATTATCATACAGAGCCTTAAATATACAGTGCAAAATGAATTAGGTCGTTATTCTTACTATATGTATGTACTTTAAGATTGAAATATGAAATGGTGAAATGTGAATATGAAATATGAATGGTGTAGGAGCACGGTAAAGTTGCAAATCACATTTTTGAACATACTCGTAATTAGAGTATGCTGAGTTCGATTAACCTGGTTCCCAAGCCAAATTTTGAATTTATACATTTTAAACAAATAAACAAAATGACCGCCAAATAATGACATTGAAGTATTTAATTTTTTGTGTTTGTTGTTAAACCAAATGAACGATTTAGTTGTAACTTATTTATTCTCAAATGCAGCTATAGTATCTATAGATGATAATTTTTCATAAAACATATTCAAAGAAATATTAAACTGATTGTATAGTTAGCTTTTAATCTGACAATGTTTCTCACAATAATGTACTCTAATAATAATATATGTTATATCAAACTATACAAAATCTATGAAAGTTGTCGCTGCATGCACACATTGATGTGATTAGCGACATTGATTTTTGAGTATCCAGAATACGAAGATAAGCTAATCCCACGACTCGGTGACTCCATATCTTTAGGAACTTTGTAAAGTCTGTTGGAGATCATATGTATGCATCTGGATCTTCCAGAAACCTGGAAGAATTTTCTGTCACTAGCTTAAGAATATGTCACTAGCCCAAGAATAGTATTTACAGTCACTGAATCACAAAGAAACTGTAATTGCTGGAAAATTCATGGAAGAACTTGCAGCCAGGTCATCAAAAGATAACTGATTTAAATTGATTGAGAGATCAACACATGAAGAAGTTGACACAAGGCTGGCGTTGTGCTGTGCACAATCTCTGTAAGAAGTTGTTGTGTCATCAAGAGACACTGATTTTCTCCTCTTTGGTTCACACTTCCCAAGTGCCCAATGTCAAAATTCTGTCAGAAGTAATTCTGTCTTTTCGTCAAGTATCAATGAGGAAAGCTCAGAGTGACATTCCTTATCTACTACAGCAACAAACTGAAGGAACTGTTGAATTCAAATTCTACAGAGGGATGGCAAGGTAAGTTTGTGTGATCGCATACCCTTGTTAAAGGCCTTTCCTGTTAAATAAAGCTCCGTGGTACCATGGCCCAACAGTTTGCTAACCACCCACACGTCAGCTAATCCAGATCCATCTATATGAGCTCCAACAGCCTTAAGAAAGTTCATAAGATATGGAGTCACCGAGTCGTGGGATTGGCTTATCTTGGTATTCTGGAAATTCCAGGAATTATAAACTTAATTTTGATTGGCTGATATTCAAAAATCAATGTCGCAAATCACAGTTGAAGTGCACATCAATATGTGCATGCAGCGACAACTTTCATAGATTTTGTATAGTTTGATATAACATGTATTATTATTAGAGTACATTATTGTGAGAAACATTGTCAGATTAAAAGCTAACTATACAATCAGTTTAATACCTATTTCTTTGAATATGTTTTATGAAAAATTATCATCTATAGATACTACAGTTGCATTTGAGAATAAATAAGTTACAACTAAATAATTCATATGGATTAATTAACAACAAACACAAATATTCTTATTTAAATAAATGCTTCTAATGTCATTATTTCGCGGCCATTTTGTATATTTATTTAGAAGGTCTAAAACTCAAAATTTGGCTTGGGAACTCAAACTCAGTATATACTAATTATGTTAGAAAATGTGATTCCCAGTCTTAACCCAAAATGCACCTAGACGCATATACAGGGCATTTTCCAAGAAATACGACTCGTCTACTACACATTTCATGCAGGCTTACACTTAGGAGTTAATGCATGGTCTTATCAGTCTCAGTCTCATGTAGTTAAAGTTATTTCATGAAAGTTCTTTTTATACATAATTATGTACATTTTTCACAATTGTCTACATACAACTTACTAGTAAAGACCAATGCCTGCTCATAAATAAATTTACCTTTAATGAAGTCATTTTCAATAATCAGCGATTTGTTTTCTGCTTGTTTTATCTACAAATACACTATCAAATTTAGGACAATTATTGAAGCTTTTCTGTAATAAAAGAAATGGAACATGGCCTATAAATAAATACATTTACCTTTGATGAGATCATTTTCATTTTAGCTATAATAAAGCGATCAGTCGGGAACCTAAATAAATAATAGTCTCTTTCATTTCATCATAGACTATATGTATTGTCTGGGTCTTTTCAGTATTTAAACATTATCTGTAGTTCACAGTTTACAGGTATAGACAATATATATCTTTCTTCAAAATGTATGGGACCTACATTTACAGTGTGTGTGGATGACTGGTTTACAATTAATATCTCTTTATTTGATGAGAAATATACATGATACCTATGTAATATGCTATTTGTAAATTCTTTGTAACTCTGAAAAGACTTTACATGTTTACCTAGATATATAGTTTTAAGAGCTCTGATATATTAATGTATCCTACATATAAATTATGGGGCAATATGGTATATGGATATTTTTATATAATAATATACAGTACATTTTTTGTTTCAGGCTAACAACACGTCAGTTACAATTGTATCTATCGAAGCTTGTTACAGGAAAGGTTATTGTGCTCCAATAACAATGGAGGGCAACTTATATGTAAATGGATTTCTCGCCAGCTGTTATGCTAGTGTCAGAGACATATGTCTCTTTCAAAATTTCAGAATTTCTGGACATGGAATTGCACATTTTGCGTTAGCACCTCTAAGAATGAAAGAGAGATTTTGGTTAAATAATCCGAATAAGAAAAAAAGAGAAATGCACCCCTTCATTAAATGGCTGTCTGAAATAAAATTCGTCAATGACGTACTTTGTGACAAATAAAACGTTCACTTTTATAATTTCATTTGTGACTTACTATTACTGCTAATCAAACTTTTATTTGTGCTAAATATTTAAATTGCTATATGCTTCACGTAATAACTTTATTATTCGTAAACTAAAAATTTATTTTAATAACACTGGAAAAAAACATTTTAAATATAAATGATCTCCAGTTATATTCATTATATTCAGTAAAGAAAACATTTATTATATCTCCTGTTGATCTGTTTTGTATCCGTGATATTTTAACTTTTATTAGCTATTTTATTGGCTAAAAGGGGCAAACGAGAGAGTTAACTCAAACCCAAACAAGAATTGATATACAATCAGGATGAAATGAAGAAACAATAAGAAATAATTACTGAGATGACAGATGTTTTTCTTTATAAAATAGTTCTGTAAGTTTGGAATGCTAATTCATAAATACATTGAAATTTTGTTTAACGCAGTATTTTTTAAACTTTAACAATAAGTTACTCAGGGAAGTCTAATTCAAAAGTCTTACCTGAATGTTGAATGTCGTTGATTTTCAGGTAACTATGAGCCTGTTCCACTTATCATTTTCACTTATAATCTTATATTATCACCCTATGTTAATGAATTTGATAATAGGATAAATTTATATTCGAAACGGATAAGTGTGTAACAGGCTTCGTGACAAAAAGTTAACTGCTAAATAAAAAACATTTGTCAGCTGAGCAACCATTCATTATTTTATCATTATTTAGGCTAACTGAATTTTGCTTTATTATATAATTTCATTAACAAATTATGTACGCACCAAATGACTTATTAATCAATAGGTACGGTCAAATAAAGTTGGTCTTCATCTTGCAATAAATGGCGATATTATTTATTTGTCCAATTGATTTCTTAATGAGACAATAGAGTCACCAAATGTACTATCGATTTTTCTATTTACATTAGTTTGATTATAAGCGCTGTATTCTTTGTTTTTGGGTTGCAAATTTCCTCCATAAACATATCCAATTATATAACCATACTATTTTCAATCTATTCGGAAATTCAATATAGCATCAAAACCAGAGGTGAATTTAATATAGACGCCCAATATGTTGAACTATCTGTATCAAAAGTTTTATAGGTACATGTTTTATGTAGACACTTCCAGTTGATAACTTCAAATGTGAACTCTTGTTATATGTATATTGACTGTTTTCATACATCCACTGTAATAAAGATACAATGATGTTTTCTTTATATGTATTTAATGTTTCTGAACTATCAACAATCGCCAATTTAAGATTGTTTATATAATCTTAAACATTTTTTTAATGTGGATGTATTTGTAGTATTATTATTTGTTAATTTTATATCAATTAAGAGTTGTTATTTTAGCATCAAAAGTTGTAATAGCATTTGAATATGCTTCATTACTATCAACTGTATTTCTAATTTTTATACGTACATAAACTAATTAATTGTTTTTGACTTCGTTAAACCATTTCTAACAATGATTTATGTATACTATCACCTCTTGATATCATCATTACCAAAATATTTATAAATTATGAACTGTAAAATGGTAAAGGTGTTAAAGTGAGATTCTGATCCATATGCTAATTTTTCTATAAATTGTTTTATTATTTATTTCTATAAGAAATTTTGTTGTGTTTTAAGATCTGAAATTTTTTGATCTATTTTAAATCAACATTCAAAATATTTTGAAATGTATCACTGCCGATGTTGTTTTATAAGTATATATAAACCTCTATATACAGCCGCTAAACAACATTCTCGAGAGTCGGGATTAGAACTGTCGACCTTGGATTTGTTGCTAAGGGTTTTAACCATTCGGTTAGTTCTCTCTACAAGGAAATGACAATTTGAAAGCTTTCTTATACTGCGTGCTGATTCAACTGGATGCTCAATCAGACATAGAGATTAATATTTTGTTAAAGCTTACAGCAATATCTTATTCTCATTCTTTTGTAGAGACCGCTGGCCGAATAGTTAGAACCCTTGGCCACAACCCACGGATCGAGCGTTCTAATCCGCGGCTAAGTACACTCGGGAATGAAATGTTGAGCTAGCTGTATAGTTATATTACATATATTGTGGCATTCGGTATAGGATTATTAAAAAAGTTGAATGAAAATTTCATTTAAATACGATATATATATTTCGTCCCTTTGAGTGCTACAAGCGAAAAGTGAAATGTTAAATACATTATATTGTACATTAATAATACATAAATCATTTTATTTTCTATAAAGATTTCTCTTGTTCAATAGCCAAAACATAACCCTTCTTAAACTTATTTTCTATTTGAAGAAACGTATACTGGTTTACCTAGCTTGAGTTTTGGTTTTGTTTGTTTTGATGGTGTGGTGATTTAATCGGGATTGTTGTGGGTGTGACTTTTATTTATGAATGAATCTTATTGTTTATTGAATATTACAATTTTGGGTAGAATAGACAACTATTTTTGATGTCCTTTCTCAGTATAACTTATAATACATTTTAGTTTTATTCAATTTTTCTACTACAATTGCTTCAGCCTCATGGTGTTTCTTAAATTCTTAAAGTTTTTTAAATTTAAGAAGAAAATAAAACAATCGCATGGGTTCAGCAATATATTTCGTGTCGTCTCATCATTTACGCTCTGACTAACGCTCTCTAT
>JAYJLU010088870.1:1704-13360 GCA_036873645.1 Minona dolichovesicula | reverse complement strand
CTTCACCGTACTACCACATCCTGCCCATAGTCCAGACTTGGCAACGAGCGACTACTGGCTATTCGGGCCCATGAAGAATCACTTGCGAGGACATCACAATGTCAACTTACCTGCTCTGGCATCCAGCATCCACCTGTGGATTACAAAGACTTCAGAAGAATGGTTTGCTGTAGGGATTCAGAAACTGCCAGTGAGATGGCAAAAGTATGTATGTAAATGTAGCTGTGGAATATATTGATAAAATTCATTTTGAATGATTTTGTTTATTTACTTACTTTATCAAATAAAATAATTTGTGTCAGGACTTTTGAATCAACCTACGTATGTTGTTATTAAAGATACATAATTTGCATAAAATATTATACTTTTTTTGTTTGATTTCTTTGTTTGTGAATTTTGTAAACATAATGGCTAAAGCTTCAGCTGGTCGATAGTTTTCAATGTTTTCACGAGAAAGACAATGGTTTTCCTTAACCGTAACATTTTTGTTGTTGGAGTAACTAAAATTTTAAAATATAGAAATTTGATAATAAATAAAAAACAAGAATAACTATCTACCCCAAAAGATCCAAAAATGATAGTTAGCTCAACCCACAAAAGACCTGAAATCGATCAGTTAGCCTAAATATAAACCGAAATAATTTTCTTGTGTTTCCAAACTGTATCTATATTTTAGCATTCATCAATCAATTGACTATTTCACTGTCTAGAGAATATAGAAAGAATTATCAAAAGAACTGAAATACAATCGGTTAGCTTAACAAAGAAAAATTAAGAAAAGATTGTTGAGCTAACAAACGGTTTTCTATAAAAAAATAATGTTTTAACTCTTCAACAGAGCGCTGGTCCATGGGTAGGGCTGTTGACTCTCAACCCAAAGGTCAGTGGTTCAAACCTGGGCTAAGTACTCTGGGGAATCGATAGCTGATTGCGCTACAGGTTGAGCACTAATCACGTTTTAACTCTACTTCATTGGAATATGAATACGGCTACAGACACGCCTTTACAGTTAAACAACCAAACATTATACATATTTACTTCCTGAAAAATGCATTTTCAAATGAAATGCTGATTTTAATTTTAAAGCATAAATGTTAACCATAATCCGTAAAATATTTGACATTGCAGTTACTTCCGTTTGATCTGCCACAGCCGATCTGCTGCTAATGTGTATGCAAGTAAATAGAAAAAGCATTGATCTTATATCAATGAAATCGTCTATATAAAACCTATATAAATCGATTGAATGGTAGCTTCCGAAAAATTTTTATTTGACAATATTACATAATTGTTGAGGTTTTAAATTCAAGCATAAGCTTCACATGCATGCATCAGAGACATGCATTGTACTTGATTCTCATTCCTCAATGCTTGCTGATTCTCATAAAATATTTTCAGGCCAATGTTTTTTTGTGATCGGTAGGTATTCACATAATGTAAACAGAATGACAGACTAATGGTTACGAAGAAAGATTCAAATAATTTGTATAATAATCAGTACTGAGTCATTTTGTAATAATCTTTGCGAAGAAGCAATAGTTTGAGAAAATGAGACAGATTTTCTGAACATTTACTGTAAGAGATACAATTAAAACATAATACATATACCTGATTAACGATACTTCATCTCTAAATCGGGTATATTCCCTTTCGTCTCCCGTAAGACTAGTCAGACATTTCTCAACTGAACTTTGATCTACAAAAAGGAGAAATAAAGCAATACCTTTTTTCATCTTATTATTTAAGTTAGTAGTAACCTTTATTTCACATTGACATGAGTAGTAAGATAAACTAGATCTCGAGCGCAAAAACCGCCCCCCACTATGAGTCATCGATGAGTCACCATCCCTACCCCACCCTGTGGTAAATATTGGGACACCCCACCTCCCTCCATAAAGTACGTCAAATTTTCTAATAATTAATAATAAAAAAAAAATAATAAAAATTAACCAGAGAGATCTAAACGGTTTTTACTGAGATTTAATTGATGTCATTGAGTACATAATATATTGTCCTTTATGCATATATAACATCTGATGTTAATATAATATAATAACAATAACAAGTATGTACATATTCGGCTGTCGACAATCAAAAGGCATTAAGTAATTTTTTTGAAAAATAATATTTTTGCATTATTTTATTCGAATGCATATTTACATCATATAATTAATGTATACCAGTTAAAAACATTGCAAAAATGTGATTTTTCAGTCATAAAATATTTCAAAATTGGTAAATTTTCATTACTTTGTCAATAAAAAGGCATAACGTGTTTAGTATAGTATAGTAATTTTAGTCTGTTTGAGTCAATGAAAGGGCATCAAATCATCTTAATGCTTTTTGAATTTCTATTATTTAATGGAATCAGTTGAGTCACGCCTTATTGTAAGTCGCGCCAATGAAAAGGCATCCAGTCAACTTAAAGCCTTTTGAGATTCTAAATACAATCTAATTACTGCAGTAGAAACCGCTCCAACAAAGGGGCAACCAGTCAGTTCTATGGAAATTTACAATCTTGGATACCTTATTCACTGAGAACACGCTGGTAAACAAGTTGGTTCTAAATTTCCATAGAATTGGAGGGTCACTATATCTTTTTGATTTTTGATGGATTGTATGCGCATTAGAAGTCACACCAACGGAAAACCATTAAGTCAACTTAATGCTTTTTAATTGTCTAAAACTTCAAAATTACCAATACGAATGACAGTCAAAAAGTCTTTTGATAAATAAATTAAAAGATAATCGCTCGATCAGCATAATATTTAGGATGTAAATAATAGTATGCATTTGGTTTATATAAATTTTCAAGTTAATCATTGCAAAATTACGACCAGGTCACAAAAAAATTCAAAATCAGTGATTCTCACTAGTTTGAAAATTTTAGTAGTTAATGCCTTTTGATTGTCGACAGCCGAATGTTAAGATAAAGAATATTCAAAAGTGAAATTTATTTCCTTTTCTCTCAGTATAATGAACATGTAAGCATGTAATAGTTTGCTATTAATACTATTTATATTTGATTTAATTATTTTCTAAAGTTTCCAAATGTATTTTTGACCGTTCTGTTTCAAGAGCTATTTCTACAAATTCCTCTAGAAAAGAATCAATTTTTACTCAGTACTTACTAAATTATTTTAACACGTGGAAACATACTAAATTAAGTAATTATGTAATACAAGTATATATAAATAAACATTTGTTGGCTCAACAAAGAATATTCTGATTACTTGTAAGCTAACTGATCGATTTCAGTTCTTTTGTGAATTGAGCTATCTCTCTCTTTGGCCCTTTTTGGGCGATAGAATAATTTCAACTCTTTTGGCTATCAATTATCAATTTACATATATAGCAAAATATTAAGTTAGACTATCTACAATTTTGTTAAATAGAACTTTTTCGAAATAGAGTGCTACCATTCAATAGGTTTATATAGGGTTAAATCTTTATGCATACATGCACGCGATTTATAGTTGACTTATTCAGTAGCTAGAGAAGTTATACAGTGCATTGAGAATTAAATAGTGGTACATTAGTGGTGAGCAAGTATTGATTGTCTCTCGCCTTACAATGATTGCATTGGCTTCTCTATTTAACTCGCGCGCCTGATCGTTGAAGAAGAGATTTGACTTCTCTATTTAACACGCGAGCTTGATAGATATACATAGTTGAAGAAAGAGATTGTAGAGACAGACAGACAATCAATATTTTCTACACTCATACCTTTCATTAAAATGGTAGCCCAATATAATCACATTGATATTAGAACATGGAAGTTAATCGCGTGATAATGTGCTTATTATATTTGAATTTCAATTCATTATTGAATGGTTGGTGTGTATATGAACGAGATATTTTGATTTCTATTGCAGTACTTCGGCTATTTGATTGACTACTGTGTTCGGTTATTAAATGAAAACCTGATTATTTAAGATATTTTTCATAAAATGATTATCTATTTATTGTCCATCTAGGCAACAAAAGTGATCGTTTCAAATCCTCACATATTAAATTAAACATAGCATTAGTAACCTTCAATTTAATAAGAAAGATTTGTTACATTTTTGGTAGTAATTATTATGTGTTTATCACCTGTTGCTAGGCAATAGTGACCTGCATGGCAACCGGACTAATCGCTCCAACAGATCTCGATCTCGAGCGAATTATTGATTTGAAATACTCTATGTAGAACAACCTGTAGAATTATACGATTTGATAATTTTTTTAAATTATTGGCTATAAACGGTCGTCTGTTGCTAAAGCGTTGCTAGATGGTGGTCTCCATTGCAACCGGACATGAAAACTGTTAGGATATTTTTAATCCTCACATAAACTTACCTACTAGAGTATACTTCAAACAAAATTAGAACACTTAACTTTCTATCGAGATTTTACCTAGTTGCTAGGCAATATAAAACCGCATAGCAACCGGACAGTCAACAAATGTGCTAAATTATGAATAATAAAACAGATTACATTAAAATGAAGTTATTTGAAAATTTTTGTTACCATATGTTATATATTGAGAAAAAGTGTATCTTTGAGCAGATTGCTATGCAATATTTACCCCCATAGCAAATTCTCGGGGGGGGGGGGTGTACTGCGCTCGGGATCTGGTACATCTGACTACCGACAAGACCCAATACGTTACTATTTGTTAAAGTGATACAAGAATACAAAATTAAAGACTATCAGTATGAATCATGGGCATTTACAAAGTTTCTTTCAATATTATTTGTTAACACATTTCTACATATGTGAGAGGGTGACTTTTCTTTCGTAGCCTGTACTATATGAGGGCGTTGTTTGGATCATGAAAGATCTTCTTAAACGATGTGTCGTATGTTTCAATTACATATGAACAATTCGGGCTATATTTTCTTGAGGATGGAAGTAGGTAAATCGAACGCCATGTTTGAGGAATTTGGTAAGTATAGTTGTATTTTCATTGCTTCCCCAACAGCTTTGACTACCATGCAGTAGCCGACTTTTACTACCGAGTTGACGATTTAGTGATGTTTCACTCTGAATTCTTTGATTTTGGTTGTGTTTTTTACTACCATAATTTTAATTTTATATTACAATAATATATTTAGAGCATTAGTGTTGCTATGGGTACATTTAATATAAAGAAAATAAGCATAAAAAGTTTCGGCACAAGAAATCATAATATGCAGCTGGGCTAATCTAGACTTCTATACATTAATAGTAAACTATAAGTTTAGTATAATAGGTAATTGTTGTTACAAAAGTAATTATTATACCACCAACCAAGAGAGATAGATGGGGCGAAATGACCACAATTAGTTCACATATTGTATGAAATGTATAGGTGCTTTTAAAAATACACAAAAACACATTAATTTATACAAAAATGGAGCAAAAGTCCTTAAGTTGTAATTTGTTTATGGATTTGTGTAAAGTGTTTAGGTACGATATAATATGTATGTAGATTCAGTTTAAATTTATTTTCATTTGACCATATTGGTATTATTTCTTATAGATCTTTATCTAAATTTTAGGCTATACGTAGTCAAATTAGCTAGCCTCGTACGTCGGATTTGTCAATTTAGAAATGCTGTCAATATCATGATACGGGATATTTTTATGATAGGAGTAGCAGATGATAGATTGGGTGAGAAACCTTTGGCTGAAAGTGCAGTTGAACTTACATTTGAAGTAGCTTTGACTAGAGCAGAAAGCTTTTGAAAGGGCAGCCAGACAAGAAAAATAAGAGTCTCAAAATTTGGGCAGATTGAAAAAGTTAAATGAAGTTGTTAAGTAATCTACATTTTACATTTCTGCTGAATAAAGTTGGTTTTTAGTTTACTTGATTGTAAAAATTCTTATTGTACGTATATAGAAGTCAAATATCTTACATTTTCAACAACTTCAGTAAAATATAAATATACACGATTATATATCTTTTGGATTATGCTCTGTCCCAGAATTGTTTCAGAGATTAATGTCTGATGTCATTACAGATATTCCATGAAGAGCTAATTACATTGATGACATTTTGGTTTATGCCAAAACTCAAAAGGATCATGATGAAATCTTGAGTAAGGTAAGTAATGCAATTAAAATTGTTGGAGTGATGCTGAAAACAGAAAAGTGTCTCTTTCCTCAAAAAGAAATTTCAATTAATGGCATGCGACCTGATAAAAACAAAATTTCTGATATGACATTACCATGTGTACCATTTTGTTGGATTGAGAGTACGATTATACTGCTTAGAAAAATGAAACTGTGGACACAAATTCAATAAGCTAGTTTCATCCAAGATTGTCAATTGTGCGTGATACAATGTGATGCTACCGCTCTTGGATTAGGATCAGTATTACTTCCAGATTCCAGTTCTTTTGTATCAAGATCAACAACTAATGTTGAAAAATAGTATGTAATAAAGCTACATTATTTCTTATGTTTTCTCCCCTGATGCATTGTTTTTTGCTCATTTTCTTTGGTAAAACCAGCAGTGCAGTGGAAGTATTTCAACGTTGGTTTAAATGCGATTGTACAATATATTGTTATTGTTTTTTAGTGTTTCCCTGTCGCAAGAATAAATATACCGACATTCTTTTAACAGAGACATTTGAATACAGCTTCTTGTTGACTCGTTTTAAATTTGAATTAAAATTCTGTAACTCTTAATTTCTGTCGTTTGGTAGTTCTTTGAAATCACCCCCAGGTTTATGGTATAACCAGGGTACATACATTGTATTAAAATGAGAGAATGCTCTTTCATAATTGTCTATTTAGGATATTCTCTGTGTGTATGTAGCTCTGATGATGATGACTTAATTGGTATGTTACGCCGATAATATAGGGCGTAGTTTGATAATAAGTTTTAACCATTTAATTTCATGTATTTTTCATATCTAGTGTTATGCAAGTTAAGTATGTCACTCTTTGATCAAATTATTTTTGTGTATAGTAAAACAAATATATTCAATCCGAGTATCTTACTCTTTGATGAAATTGAAATCTGAAATTTGACAAAATAGATTGAAAATTAGTTTAATCAATATAAAGCAAAAGCTGTTATTAAAACCTTTGTATTTAATTCCATTTGGATGGTTTTGTTTTTGTAACTTGTTTTGGCAGCAAAATATTTTCTGAAATTTACTAACTTACGCACTTTAATAGCTTATTATTATGCTATAAAATTTTTGCAATGAAAATTTTTGAAGAGCTAGAAAAACAAGGATAGTTATTTGTCTAATTATTCTCTTTTATTCTCTTTTATGATTTACAAATTCTCTTTTATGATTTACAATGCCATAATGTTTAATAATTAGTGTACCTGCACTGTATTATTTTATTCTCCTTTCATCTTTAACTGTTAACGGTTTTTGTAATTATTGTTTTGTAACTTTTAGTAAAACCCATGATTCTATTCATTTGAATTTCTCTTAATAAATTCTTACTTACTTATTTAGATATGGACATACAAAGACAAACTAATAAGAAGCTGCTTGCCAATTGTACAGCTTGAATAGCTGCTATTCAATAAAAAAGATGAACTATTCTATGAGTACTATGCATCATGTATATTTGACAAGGATTTTGATCTGTCTAATTGTATTGCACAATCATTTAGGTGATTCACGGATGATTCATTCCTTAATTGACTAAATAACATACGTAAATCCTTGGGCTTTTATTCTCTCTAATTTGTTATGGGATAAATATGCTTAACTATTCATAAATATGGAATCACACATGTAATCAATCATGATAAAAAATAATTCTAAAGAATTATCAAAAATACAATAATCAAATAATTAGCAACAAGAATCATGACAACACTACTACAATTAATTACGAATAATTACGAACAAACATTCTTCTAGAGGCTATATTTTATGAAAATCAGTAATTGCAAATACGTAGAATTAACCATGACAAAATAACTACAATCAAATAAAACTGAACAAACGAACCCTAAGCTACAGTATTTGTACATGAAAATCGGTAAATGCATTTGGAATCGATTACCTACGATCACTCTGTACTACTCAAATATTAATGAACAAACATACATGTGAATAAAATGTATGAAAATTGGGATATATGCTTTTCTTATGCTTAAATGAAATCCATCACACCAAAACTAATATAATTATGTACTAATATAAATAATGAACAAACAAACCCGCGGCTAATATTTATGAAAATCGGTAGACACTTTAAATGAAAAAGGTACATATTATGGGGGTACAAATAAGCTACAAAATAATTTAGTTTCCCTTTCGTACAAGGTACAAATAGGATCCGGATTGTTTTAACGTTTAAACAAAAAACTAATGTCATCAATCGTGTTTTAAATTATTGAAACATATTTCGTTCATACATAGGTTTGTATTAATGTTAAATATGTTTTAATTCTTTTTAAATAATAAGAAATATTTTATAATAATGTTTAAAATTATGCCAATCATATAAAAATACATATTTAATAATATGTATTGATAATAATATGACCTACATGCTAAACAAATATGTAATATGTGAAATATATTCTCAATACGCATGTGCACTGCATTAAGGATCAATCATTAAATGTGCCCAAATATGGAAAAGTACTCATACAAAATATTGGTATATCTCCATCAAGACCTATGGCTGTGAAGCATCGCTCTGGAAATTGATTAATAATCGAGACTTTCGAGATGTGGTATTCTGCAGAATTTTTGATATCACGTGGAAAGATTTGGAGAACAAAAGTGCACATTGCACTATGAATTGTTTCTTATCTTGAAGGAATATGACTCTTCTGGAAACTATTCTCAAACAGTGCGTGGAAATTTCGGTTGAGTTGAGAAACACTGGAGGAACACCTAGTTATGCACTTGCAAATAAAACTCAAATACTTCTTGATTACACCTACAATGAAGGCAAGAAAGGTGTAGACCAGATGGATGAGGAATTCGAGAAATATAATACAGTCGGAAAACTAGCGTGGCCGCTTCTGTTGTTTTTCGATATGAATCAACTCATTCAATCGCTAATAAAACTAACTCGCGGAGTAGTAGATAGTAGCTATGAAATCTTTGAGATCAATTTTTCCAGAAATTCTATGGAGGCAACTCAAGTGGTGGCGGCTGGCAGAACATGTGGCATTTGCCAACGGTTTATCTGTCTTGTGCACAAAATCACAAAACATGCAATCGTATATTGTGTGCTTAACGATATTTTGTATATCATTCCCTAGTAAGGATACTGACTTTTGAGATATAATATGTATGTACATATTTCCGCAAACCTACACATTTTTGAACAGAATGATGTTGACATTTTGTAGAGATTACTATAATAAGTATGTATAACACTAAATTTATGGTTATGTGTAATTATTAAAGTGAGAAGTGAACAAAATAAAACATGTCACAAAATTTAAACACGTATACCGATGAAGTATTCGCATTTATGTGCATATACATACTAATGAGGATAAATGTAGGCTACAATGTATATTACGTAATTATTTATTAAAGCAGGAAACTCCTCATTCATATAATAAAAGTATAGATATTTCTCTAAAGTTAAATAAATAAAAAATGTAACAGTGATAACAGAAATGTATCACCAAAATTTGCCTAACTTGACAATTGGCATAATTGGACAGGATTTTAAATTCCCTTCAGGACTCCGTCCTCTTGGTTGCGAAATAGGTGGTTTAGAATCTTTTATATACGTATGTTGGATTTATGCCTTTTAATAGCAGCGTAACAATTATATAGAAATATACTGCAAGGGAAATTTTAATATCCACGTTTTAACCCTAGACTGCATACGTGGGTCTGACAGACCCATAAGCTTGTTAAGTATGTAATATCTTTTTGAGTTTTATGAGTTGAGTTCTGATATCTTGTGACTTTTACTTTATTTTGGTGCTCTATCTGATGCTATGCAGTTTATTTTAGTCATGCGCTAGGATAATATTTTACAGGCGGTTATCACATTACTGCATGCATGAGTCTGTGAGTCCCAAATAAGAAAATAGGAAATTCAAACATTTGGATTGGCTCTCAAGTTTTTCTTTCAATTAATTTATGCTGCTGGAACTGACAGAGGCAATAATGAGAGATAAAAGACGGGGTGATGATGCTCTAGGGGGTTTGAACGTATACCTTCAGGATAGATATGGCATCCAGAAACGGGTAGGCCAATATTCAGACCAACAATACCTATCAAACGAGAATGATTAGTTTTAGAGCTAAGATTCAGAAACAATCGCATTGCTGCTACCTCTTGCTTATTGCGTGTTTTATCTCACGAATTTGTCTCAAACAGCAGATGAAGAATTGTAGCCTTATCAGGCAGCTGTCAATGTATACATTCCTATATGTCAGTACTAAAATATATATACAAAATACAAAACAAACTACCAATCAGCTAAGAAATTGGCCTGCAATGTTGGATAGTAAATGGAGTCACATGAAAAGCAGTGTGAATGTAATTGACTCTGTCAATTATAAGTCCAACGATGACACAGTTGTATTTTAAAACATACGGGACTTGGCTGGTCACAATATATTACATATCTGAAAGGTTACTTATTTTTCAAGAAAGTTTTCATTGATTTTGAGGTCAACAGTGTCACATGTCCAGAGTGTGTTCACTTAGGACAAGAATTTTGCCCAGTATTGTACTGCCAGAACAACACAATTGCAGCAGTTAGAAGCCCTGTGATAGTCCTTCTCATCCATAACATCTCTTCCTCAATGGGGCACTGGATCCAGTGTCCCATTGAGGAAGAGATGTTCAATCTACAAAGTTGATCGCAAGAAGAAATATTGTCGAGACTCTAGCAGCCTCTCTGTTTCCAGCATTCGACTTTCAAGTGTGCACAATGTTAGATTACTGATACGGTCATATAATTTGTGCTCTTGTGTTATATTGGTGTTCACGATATACGATCTCTGACCGTTTTATGTTATATTTATATTATATTATATCCTATTATATTTCTGAAATATTAATGTAGTAAATATATTTCTCCCATTATTTCATCTTATTTCTGAAATTTGACTACATTTTATGTATGTGGGTCTGTCAGACCCAGTCATTAGATCTCAGTCAACGGAAATGAATAATAATCATTTATTTGAAAGTTCTCTCGTAACAGCTTATTAACACTCTAACGACCATGAAAAAAGTTACGTTTTTGACGTAACTAATTATCACCCCATTGTTTCACCCCAGCTTGTGAAATCAAGACAAAGAAATATATACAACAGATGAAGTGTGATGCCGGAGTGTGTATTTTTTCTGATAGAATTAATCCTTAGTGGCGAGTAAGGTGGTATTGCGTAATGAGGTGATGGTAGGTGATTTATTAAGCTGAAATGGATGCAATAAAATTGATAGATGATAAACAAGTAAACACGCTGACATATAATCAATTAATTAATAAAACAATTAAAACAGTTAAAAATGACAAATCAGAACAAACAGTTAAAATTAAAAAATCAGTAAAATATAAATTTGAGTTCCGGTGATTTCTTGTGAATACGGATGCCTTCTTTGAGGCTCTATCATGACTGGATGCCATGATTTCGATGATGAAGTTGATTTGGCATGTTTATTTGTGATTGAAGATTGCGCTGTTTTGTCTGTGTAGTTTCTTTCAGTCTTTGGTGCAGGA
>JAYJLU010088869.1:0-23308 GCA_036873645.1 Minona dolichovesicula | reverse complement strand
CAGTGCACTGTCGCGCACTGCTTATTTTATGTTACTTCAGTTCTTGTGATTCACAATAAAGTTTATTCTCTTCTCGAACGGAGTCTTTTAATATATGTAGTCAACTCTAACAGCCTGTATAGTGACCCTCCAATTCTATGGAAATAAATAACCAACTGGGATTATTCGATTTAAGATATCTAAGTTCGGTTTTATTTCTCTAGAATTGGAAGATCACTTTACCGGCGCATTTTTGGCATTTGCCCAGAAAACCACTGTTGATGACTTATTTACCGGGTAGTATTATTTAATTAATACCCGGTAGGATTTCTCATCTCATTAATCAAAACATGAAAAAATTTAAATGCATCAGTTCTGAAAGAAATGTGAAAAAATTCAAAGCAACACATGAGGGAACGAAACTAACTAATGACTGCTTTAGGAATATCATTCTGATATGAACATTGAATCATTTTCAAAATCTCAATTGGCTTCTTTTCTGCGTGAATTTTATATATTATTAAAAAAAGGAGATTATTACAAGCTGTCTAAATTTTGATACTGACGCTCCAAAAATTCCGATCCATAATTTGCTGACACAAAAGTATTCAAAAATGTGCAGTTTTAGTTTTTTTTGATTGATTCCAGAGTTCATGTCTTTGTGCTTTTAAAGGGAATATAACAATTTTGAATCCAAGAGCGATACAACCCCTTCCCATAGCTTAAAATTAGCAGCACTGAATTTTTTCAAATACTTACAATAATTATAGATGTTGTCCATAAAAATAGGATTTGGTGGGATAATACAGTCATTACGATTTCAGTGGGTGAATATCAATAGTAATAACTGTATAATATAAAGCTAATTTTAAAGGTAAAACTGTCGTGCTTACTGCACTGCTTTTATTTCCTAATCAATTCTTATATGATGAGCTTCTCCTCACATTCCAGCCCCGGTAAAGTGACCCTCCAATTCTATGGAAATTAACAACCACCGGATACCATAATAACCAAGAATACACGGTCTAAGTTGGTTCTTTATCTACATTGAATTGGAGGGTTACTTGTATTTACTATATACTGTAATATTTGTGATCTGAGTGTATTTCATAAATGAGGAATATATATATGTATGTTCAAAGGGAATAAATATCCAAACTCTATCAATTTAAAGGATGTCTAAATTCCCATATCATATTGAGACAATAACACTGAAGTTGATTACTTACCTCTCTACCGGCAAAATCGCCCAATTCGATAAAGCTACTCTGCCGCAACAATGTCGAAAATCTCTGAGTAGAATTTGGTTTTAAATTCATACTTTGTAGGTCCACAGGTGACAAGAACGAATAATTCTTCATTTCTTTGGTTGATTTTTCTTTAGATTGCTAAAGGCACAGTAAAATTGTTTCTAAACACTATATAATAATTGGATTAAGTAAGCAGTAATCGTTAGAATTTCACAATGCCACCAAATATTCATTTTTGTAATACTTTCCTTCTCTAGCCGAGATATTTTGTTAAAAAATGAAACATATATAAATTAGATTTATCAAAAGAGGTCACACAAATTAGTTGCGTCTATGAGTTTAGATTTGAACACATTGAAGTCCATTATTTCAGCTAGTGAATAATTCAGAAGATAAATTATTTTAAAATTGAAATTTTTTTTGAATTGTTCCACATGTTGTTACATATATATAATATAACCTCTATACAGCGCTATTCAACATTTCATTCCAGAGAGTACTTAGCCGGGATTCGAACTCTCAAACCCTGGATTGGTGGCCAGCGCTCTCTACAAAAGAATGTTAGTTTTTCGTTATATTATATACATATATGTAACAACATCGGCAATTCAAAAATAATTTGTTCTCCGTGTGTGCTTATTTATCTTGACTGTATAGTCATGTTAGCAGTGTGAAGAGGTTAATTTAACCATACTGTTAGTAGTATGATACTGCTTTAAGCTTTTAAAAAATAATAATAATGATTCAGCAAATTCAAATTGTCATTCTTTTGTAGAGAGCCGAATGGTTAGAACTCTTGGCCACCAATTTGAACACATTGGGGTCAAGAGTTCTAATCGCTAAGTATTCTCTGGAATGAAATGTTGAATAGTGCTGTATAGAGATTATATAATATATATATATATAAATATATAAAAGAATAAATAGATTCAACAATCACTCACATTAGAAATACTATCTTTATTTAAATCATTCTTTGAAGGCTGAATTGGTTCTTTTGAATGTACATGTTTACAACTAATACATAAGAAGCGAAATCGCTTGGATGATGTTGCACATAAGGTATACCTTATCATAATTAGAAACCTAAAAAAAAAAAATTTAGAAATTTGGTTAAAAATCAGTATGAAAACATACAATTAAATATGGAAAAGTTTTGGAAGAGAATAAACATTAATTTTTCTATCAACAAACTGTAGAAGTATTATTGTTTATTATAGTATTAGACTGAATAAAAACACATCAAAATACATTACAAAGAAGATACATTAACTTGTCTATGAAGGCCTAAGGTCTAACTATTAAATTAAGTACAAATCAGTTAACTCAAAACACAACATGGAATTAGATAAGCATTCTAAATACATGATATCACAGAATAAACAGATTAAAATACAAGAAACATTGAACTTCTCTATGATGTGGACTAAATAAGTGTTCTAACTATTAAATACAAACAACTCATTACATAGATCAATATTTAACCTAGATTGCTTTTCTTGTTCTAAAGCTTCAGTCTGCTTACTTAATGAAGTTAATTCAACTTTTAGAGAACAAGATCTGAGAGTAAGTACATGAGATCCTTGAAAGGTGACTGCTGAACCCTTAACAGAAGACTCCAAAAGCTTTTTCTTCTTAAGAGCTAGACAAATTCTTGGCATGACTGTCTTTTAGTTAAAGATAAATCTGCTTTGTGTTTCTTCTCCAGGTCATCTTTATATCAATGATTTGATGCTGCCACTTTAGCTAATATCAATGTTTTCAAGACCACCAACCACCAACTATGATAATGTTGTTGTTGACAACAATATATTGAGCTGTCAAAATTTCAGTTAAAAGATTTACCATAGATATGGTCCATTGACATATTAAAAAAATAGAATAACTGGTCTAAATTTCTTTCTAAATCAGAAAATTCCAACAATTTTCTCAACTCTGTGAATACAACAGGATCAGTCAAAAATGACAAATACTATTGAAGCACAATAGTATCTCATTTTGCAGATAGTTTCCCAGTCAAAATGTCCAAAACATGCTTTAACTCCTCCAAAACAGAACCAGATGTGATGAAATTTAAGAATCATCATATAAATATAACATGTAATATAAAATAATATAAAATAATAATAAAAAAGTAAGGGTTTTTCCTGGACAAATAGCCAATATTTTAAATACCGGTTTGGTGGCAACCCTGTTAAATATTATGGTTCTACACCCTTTATGCCTAAACATTTAAAGGCCTTTAGTAGATGTATTGAAAGAAAATAATGTAGTTTTAAAGAAAGAGTTTGTAATATACTTTCTCATACAATCTTAGTTAATTTATATATAAGTTCTAGATATTTACATATACAAGTTAAGTACACTCACATTTAAATATTATATAAAAAATGTTAAAATATGTCTAATAATGTTTTTTATAGTTTAAAGTTCTTTAATTTCTTTGCAAACTTTAATCATACATGTCTATGTGGAATTCACTAAATTGCAAAATAAGTGAGACAAGTCAGTCACTAGATCAGGGCTCTTATCTTACAGAAAAGTTTAGGAGCTGATGGATAGCTATCTCATCAATCTGGGGCTTCAGTTGTGAAATGTAAAAGAATTCCCAACAGGGGTGACCATTTAGTAATTTTTAACTGGTTGGTCCTGTTTTAATTCATTAAATAGCAGTATCACATTATCACATTATCACTCTTTCTTTTTTAGTAAGTTTACAAAAAATTAATTTATAGTTTAGAACTGCATCTAACAATTAATCAGGTAATGGTAAATCAAGAATAAATATTGTATATATATACATAATGTTTACCAGAATAATGCTTTTATGAATTTTATATATTACAAGTGAATCACGTACATAATATAATCATTAGCCACTATTATGAATGATTTTTAATGAGTATAAACAAGATTTTCTATCAGAAATTTTTGAATTTACCAACTTAAAACAAATGATCACCAGTAATTGTATATAAATCAATATAATTATATATTAAATATTTCAGAAGTTTGCAAATGCTCCTACTCCAACAACAATATTGGAGTAAATGTAAACTCCCAATACAATATAAATGAGAAAATCTGGGTGATCTTTAAAACAATTTAGATTTGTAATTTAGATCTGTATTTAGCAGAAAAGAAGGTTAAAAATATGAAACTATGAAACAAAAGGTACCAAACAAATAAGAATTCAATATTAGAAAGTGACACTATTATGTGACATTACCATTACACTAACAATGTAATGCATTCTTCTAAGTTCTAGGTAATCAACGCAATACGATGTGAAAATGTATATTATCCTTTTTTAATTTATTTGACAACCTTCATATGTAAGTATGAAGAATCTGTTATTATATTTAGGTATTGGCCTTAATTATTGAATAACGGGACTAAAACCTTATCAATTTTTAAATAAAACCGAAATAATTTAATTACTTCACCAAAACAGTATTTTTCAATTTTTCTAAAATTATTTAGTGGTATCAATTAGAATTTTAAAGTAAATTTTTAAAATTGAAAGATATTATATTTTTCTGTAACCATTTTAAAATAAATATTACTGATACAGAAAGATAGAGTCTTGCTAACAAGGAACTTTAATTCACATGTGTCACTGAATTACTTATATGATAAATATTAAACTATGGACAAATGGACAAATATTACCCATCTGTGTTTAAACATTTGAAATAAAAAAATCTTAAAGGTCGCGGATCAGCTGGCCAGCTTACCATAGTGAAACCATTAATTTTTAGGGATGCAGCGACTTCTCTCACTTGACTGACTTTTAGGTCAAAATGGGTAACTGTTTGAAAAGTACAAGAACTAATTCTGATTTTTTTGTGATTACCCGTAATGAAGGTCAACAAAACCAAGAAAATGATGTGCAACCTAGGCATCCACCTCCACCATATCAAGTAGTTAATGTTTAATGGTTCTAAGATTATTTTGGACACATTGTATACTTTTTAAGAATTATGAAATTTTAAGAAGTAGTTAATTGTAGCCGTGTACTATCGTAAATTTTGCATGGAATATTTAACCACATTTTAAACATTGATATTTTGTTTAATACATTCTAACCATTTCTCTATAATATGTTGTGTATGTGGAACATGTTGCATATTTTTAATTTTCTTTATCAGGTTGAAGATCCCATTTTACACCCAACACCTGGTGTTTCTAGACCTGTTTCACAATTAACTGAAGAAGAACAAGTAAAAATTGCAATCCGTCTTGGACTTATCTGTACTTTGCCAATTTTTAAGTTTGAGGAAGAAAAAAGAGAAAAGCTTGTAGAGTATGTCATACTATTTCAATCTTTATAAATGGATGTATATTACATTTATATTGTTTGCTTTTAAAGTTAAATTTCATATATGTAATTTTCTATTTTCTTAGTATTTAAGGGTATAAGATAGTTTGAATTGAAGTATAATTTATATATTATCACTGAGTAATTACAACTATAATAAACTCGTATATTTTGAAAGTAAATTTAATTTATAATTGTATAAAAATGTCTGTACAAGTTTATTGATGAGATCAAGTTAAAAAGATAATAAGAAAAGCTATTTTGAAGTAAGTAAATATTATATAATTCCTACATGTTTTTAGTAAAAAAAACATCCTTATGATGGTACAATTAGTATATGTTTACCGATTTCTTAAATAACAAATTCAGTACACATATAATGATAACAAAATATGTGCAAACTAGAAAAATTATCCACTTTTGACATCTACCCTGTTCAAAAACTACTTTCCCTGAATTTTATATTAAAAATAAGCAAATTAAAGATCAATTTTTATTTAAACATATTGTAGACTTTATATGGGAATAATATATATAGAGCCAATTGCACCATTTAGGTAGTACCAATCAGCGAAGACTAATTATATCCACTTCAGAGATGATGATAAATAGAGTCTACTCTGTCACTACAGAGTCCAATAAATTTGTCAGTTGAATATTTCTGAAGCATTTATTCATTATATTCCTTGTCTCAACTGATTATAACTAAAAGCACTTCCATGCTACAAGATATTTTTACAGTGGTGCAAACTCAAGATATCATAAAGCTATCATCTCAAGTGTCAAGATAGATTGAGGAGAATGAAGGCTAGCCATTTTGCACTCATCAAATAATTGTTTGTTTGCTCAGCTCTTTATCTACCCTCACTATAAGTTGATAAAAGGAAATAATTTGACCTCATGAATTTATGAATTATTGTCAAGTTTGCACCTCTGATTAGTAAAAAACTATAAAGTTTCCAATTGTTTGTCAAGCTACTATGAAAGTGGCATAGGTGTTAACACTAGAAGGATGTCAAAATAGAAATACCTATAAGGATGGCAATGGTCATTTTTGGCCGCTACACTATTTTCATTGTTTAACATTTCATTAATTAACTTTTTAACATTTTCTATAAATAACTATTATTAATTAAACAGAAATATGACAATTTGTCTTAATATATACATGCTAACTCAATGTGAAGAGTTCTATTTTCCATAAATTTTATGTTTAAATTTCACACTTAAATGACAAACACAAACAATGTCTATATATTTCTCTTGAATCTGTTATCATTTGGACTTTGGTGTCACATTGTCCACGCATGAGAAAACTTTCTGCATGTCTGGCAGATCAAACTTGTTTTGTTAGAGCACCTCTCAGTGATTTGACATTGTTTTTGTTTTGGTACTAGGTGTATGGGTGCACTGCTGGTAGTCCTTGTTGTTCTTGAGGTTCAGACAGGTCGTCAGACGGCTGAAGAATAAGCTTTCACCATGACATATTGAACCACCGTGTCACTCTCTTGTGGAGCATGCTGAGGATTGTTGCTATTTTTGCTTTTGGCCTTGTATGAAATTAGTATGATTGCTACTGAATTTTCTTCTCTGTGCAGTCGAGTTGTGAATTCTGCAACATATTTCATCAACTCCTGAACGTTTGGAACTTCCCAGCGATCTTTATGAATTGTGCTGACAATGGTGATATTCTTTTTCAATGGATACTGCAAGATTCAATTCAGAGACTTAAAATAATTATGGTAATGTTGTAGCCCATAATGACAAGCGGATTGACCAAACTTTTTACAATGTATAAAGAAAGCAGTGCTTTTTTGGGCGAATCTCAACATTGCCTAGATAGGGAGATATTTACCATTTTGCTCAGCCATTAGAAAAAATTTATACTGAATTTGTACCGGTTTATTGGACATGTATTGGATATACGGACATTGGTTTTGATTGGAAATTGCTGCTCATCAATGGTCAGACATCCGGCACACTAATTGCCAGTATTATTCTGTACTACAATAGTATATCGAAATAATCAATCAAACATAGACAGACAGATATACAGGCTGTCGACTATGTAATATATTCACCGGTCAGTTTTGACTGCTCTGTCCTTCTAGGTATGTACAGTTATGTGCATAAATAACCGTCCACTATGACTTTTTTCATAATTTTCAAGTATTTAAAAGGCTAAATTATAAGTAACAATATTAATATCCAAAAGAAACATACATTTATATAAACAGTATAATTGACAATTAAAAATCTTTAAGTAATGCTTATATGGCCTCAATTCGCTGCCAGACCAGCATTAATCCTTTGAGGCATAGAACTAATCAATTTTGCACAATTGTAGGATTTACAGTATGGAAACTTTACTTTTTACGTCATCCCAACAATTCTCGATGGGATTAAGGTCAGGACTAGAGCCTGGCCAAGGACTCAGTACTGCAATATTTCATTCTGCAACCATTCAGATACCACTCTCTAGCTTTTTGGCATGGTGCCACATCTTGTTGCAGTATCGAGCAATGTCTAACTTTAGGCCATTCGCGAAGTGTGCCTTGAAGAATCTCAAGGTAACGAGCTGCATTTATTGTGACATTTGGTGGCATAATATGAAGACCAGCACGTCCATTAATTGTAATTCCGCCCGACTGTTTCACTGTCGGCTGAATGTAGCGAACATTAAATCGCATATTTGGTGGTCGACGAACTCGTGTAGTATGAGGCTTAAATTGTCTTATCAATGACTCGTCAGTGAACATAACGTCAGACCACTCACGGATTTTCCAATGTTGATGTGCTCTCGCAAATATTAATCTGTCTTGTATGTTTTTAGCACTCAACCTGAGTTTTTTAGCAGCCTTGTATGACCGGAGGCCACTCTTTATTAGTCGTCGATGAACAGTACTTGTGCTAAAATGTCGACATGATCGGATAACTGCGCTCTTACAAACGAACTTGAGGCAGTCGGATTTGACACCACAATTCTACGAATCATTGCGTCTGTTTGACGTGATGTTTTGCGAGGATGCCCAGCATTTCTGCATTCAGGTGGATTGAAACTTCCAGTAGTTCTCTTTCTTGATATTGTTTCTTGAACTACAGTTTTAGAAACTGTAAGACTTCGTGCAATTTGTCTTTGCAAATCTCCTTCTTCACTCAGAATTATAATACTTGCTCTTACTTCACTAGAAATTTTGACCACCATTTTGACACAATCAGTAGTAGAACCAGAATACACTAATAAATGAATTATAATGTAAAGCACAAATCTGTTATTTACAAATAAATTTCCAGGAATTTCTAACTTAAATTACTAAATTTTAATTGCCTAATACTATTGAAGAAATTATTATTACAAGAAAATAGGAATACCCGTTGTAAAAGTCCAGTGACATGGAACACTTTGAAAGTTATGAAAAAATTCATAGTGGTCGGTTATTTATGCACATAACTGGTTGTGAGTTTTTTGACACAGTATATGTAATCGGTAGTGCTTCTTTTAAGCTGTATCTCTAAGTTTTGTTTTATTTCTATCAGGTGCATCATCTGTATGTGTGAATATGAAGTTGGTGAAGAATTGCGCTATTTACCCTGTTTGCACACATATCACAAGGTCTGTATTGATGATTGGTTAACTCGTTCATTTGTTTGTCCTTCTTGCTTGGATGAAGTTGATATTGCTCTTATGAGATCACCGAAAACTACAAAACTTAATTCTCCAGAGAACAATCGATGTAACTCTGGAGAATCTCAGGTACTGAGCTCTCTCTTTTAATTCTTTAATTTGCTAATCTGGGTTAATTGCCAACCAATATTCTGATCGTTTAGTTATACAGCCTTTACGTTGTGTACAACTTTACTTAACTCGGATTCATAGAGACAAAGCATTTTTATCCGAGTTAATCGATTTTATTTCAAACGATATATTTTAGTGCAGTATTGTACTAAATTGTTTACTATGTGTACAAGCGTACGGCGTTGTATTTGAATATGATAGATGTATATCCCGTAGAAGGCTTTTTATTATTATTGAGTAAACGAAACAGCTGAGTTTTTGGTAAAATAAGTTTATTTGACATAACGTGACCAATTTCGGACAACCATTATCAAACATAACAAAATAAAATAGAAAACAGAGACAATAACAGTCAACAATTGCGTCATAGGATAATTAGTGAATGTGAAGACAATGCAGAGCGCGAGTAGAGTTGTAGAGTAGAGTGGTGAATGTACAACACACATAATATGCTAACCCAATAGAATCACAGTAGAACTTGGAAGTTAATCGCGTGATAATGAACACGTGCTTATCAAATTTGAATTTCAATTCATTGGCTGGTGTGTATATGAACCCGAGATTTTGATTTCTATTGCTGTACAAGTCAGTGGCTATTAGATTAAATACTGTGTTCGGACGGTTATTATTTTAATGAACACCTGACTATTTAAGATATTTTCTATAAAATGGTTAGCTATTTATTGTCCGGTGCTAAGCGGTTGTTAACAAGCGGTATCTGGGCAACAGATGTGATCGTTTCAAATCCTCACATAATATTAGCAACCTTCAATTTAATAAGAAAGATTTGTTAAATCTTTGAATTAATTATTAGGTATTTATAATCTGTTGCTAGGTGATAGTGATCTGCATGGCAACCGGACAAATTGAATATTTATTTGAAATACTCATGTAGAACCACCTGTAGAATTAACTCTTGCTTGTTAAAAAAGACGATTTTATATTTTTGAGATTAAAAGCTATAAATGGTCTGTTGCTAAGGCGTTGCTAGGTGGTGGTCTCCATGACAACCGGAATCAAAACTGTTGGGATATTTTTAATCCTCACATAAACTTACCTACTAGAACTAGAGTATACTTCAAACAAAATTAGAACACTTATCTTTCTATCGAGATTTTACCTCTTTGCTATGCAATATAAAACCGCATAACAACCGGACAGTCAAAAAATATGCAGAATATTGAATAATGAACAGATTATACTATTAAAATGAATAGTATTTTGGCAGGTTGCTAGGCCACATTGATCCCCATAGCAACCGGACACTAAAATGGTCGATGGAAGTTACCCCTAGGTGCAAAATTTCATGAAAATCGATGAACATTAAGAGGTACTTACAGTGGTCTGAAGAAGAAGAATGACGAAAAAAGGCGATTTTTGTCCATCCATATCTTTTGATCTAGTTGACCGATTTTAATGAAATTTTGTCCATGTCTTAGTATTATGGCACATGACACCTTGCATGCAAATTTTCAAATCATTTCATTAATTTGGGGCCTCTCTAGAGAGATTCAAAAAATCGACCATTTTCAGTACACTAATATATAGCTAAGGCGATAGGCTGTTAGTGTAGTTATGAGCTAACTATAGGCTATTTTGCCATTATATATTGTAAACAATCCACAAGTTCGACATTTTGTAACATTAAACAGAGAATTATGCTCAAAGAGAACAATTTGACGATGTTCCGAAATTCGAACTCTAAGAATACGTTTAGTGCGACCAATATATTGGTCATTACCTAATGGACAAATAAATCGATAAATCACATTAGACTTAGAAATGATGCTATCATTGTATTTCGGAAGCATAGAATATTGAAGGAGTGTAAAAGGGATTAAAACGATTCAAAAGCGAATTTATTATAGAGATAATGATTTATTGTGTATTTTGCTTTCCTTACTTTGTTTATATTTGCTAAACATTATTTTAACCTTAAAATGAATGTCCTGGTTGATATTAATAATCCAATAATATAATGTACGTATATTCACTTATCAAATGCCTATACAGGAGCACTTTGTTCCGAAAACAGTGGTTTTCGCGGCTGTCAAAACATAGTAATTAACCCTTCTGCACATTCTGAGCTTTTTTGGTGCCCAACTTATGTATATAGCCCAACCCTAGCCTAGAGAGATCTATTAATGAAAAAATTGCGAAAATGTGTAGTTAGTCTCGACAAGCCAAAGGATAAGATAAGAATGCCTATTGATGCATTTGTCTCGCCTAATCTGTTGCGCCACCAATTCCCTTTTTTTCCATCTCTGTGACATGTCTTTTCCATAATTTTCTCTTAATGATTCTCTCTCCTCTCTCATTCTTTTCATATTAGCTAGCTATCAGTAAAAGCTTAAATCAATGGAATATTCTGCTAAAATTCATTATGATAATATTGTTTACTTGACCTCAAATTTACTTCACTCTATAGTAAAACAATCGAATCTGTTTTGAAATTGATGTACATATGTGTGTTCAAAAGCTGTTTAGTTATTTTGATATCTCTGTTAAACTTAAACTTTGGTCTCGAGAATTTGAGCAGTGAATTGTTGTTCACGATAGATTTATAGTGACACATCTATTAATTTAAATACCTAATTGCTAATTGCAAACAAAATCATATTAAGGAGCATATGATCGGATGTCAATCCGATATCCAGTAAAATTTGATCACAATATGATTACATGATTGTGGACTCACCATATCGGAATATCATTGGGAGATACCTTGGTATACTGAGAAAGCGAATCCTGAATGTCTAATACTGAATATGTAGAAAATGTATTTTTCTGTTATTAGGTAAATGAATGTGAAGTTGGTCAGCATGAAGAAACAGAAGCGCCACAATGTGAAATAGAAGAATGTAATTCACAGCCGAAGAATGACATGGCTAGCTTACCAAAAAACTTCACCACTGAAACGACACACATTGAGACCATTGAACCTACCGGTGAATCATTCAATGTGGATGCGTCTGACACTAAAGGAAATCCAGGTGAAAATACTCCTTCTGCAATGACATGAACTAACTCATAACCTACAATACATACATTCATGCATCAATTACTACGCTAATTGACTGGCCTTCGTGTTTTGCTTTTGCCTGAAACAATTTGATAATATTGGCTCTGGCCCCATGAACTTTAATCTTCAAGCATCAGACACTTTCGTTGGCTACTTTTCACTTTCATCTCCTTATTTCTATTCTTCATCATTCTTCATCAACATATTTTCACCATAACGGATCAATTCACAAAGCATCCATCACATAGTATTGGGTTATTATCATCGATAAGTTTTCCTCTGAGAATCTCTCGGGGAATCTCTTCTTTAGTATAGTTCTGTGTTAACTTAAAAAAGACGAATATAGATATTGTTTTATATTATACCAATGAGCATTTTAATGCGAGCTACATTAAGACTTCTGCTTTTAACGATAAGGCGAATAATTATTTAAAAATGCATAATTCGTGTTTCAAGATCGCCATCCTATAGTCTCCGTCTAAACCAGAAGTGTATTTTATATATAGTTTTACAGATATTTTCTCTCTGCTAACTTTTGTTATTGTTAAAGGTATGAAGAGGCAAATTTGTGACCAATTAATATGCATTTATGTTATTATATAGGGTTTATTTTGGAGTTTGAGAATGAATTATCTGACCTTCTCAAAGTCTTATCTTTTGAAGCAGAATTCAAAATTTTGTGATCCATAAACTTCTTTAGTCTTTCAATTGCAGTTTTCGCATTTTCAATTCTAGATTTGAAATATTATCATGTTATTTGATATGAGTTGCTCTTTCATTTCCTTTCCATAAATAGGAAATATATATGTATATGCAAGTGAATTTTGTCGCCAGCCCGCATAATTCCTTAATTTCGCTTCATATTTTAAATGCACCATCCGAATCTCATTTTCATCACTGTTGCTTATCACATCTTATTTTCTACAATTGTTTCATTCATATTTCATACTTCATTCCGAATTTGTTGTCTTTTATATTACTTAAATATACTTAAATGCATTTATTCATTAAGTTATAGAAGAAGAACATTATAAAAAGAAGGTCCACAACTGAATTGTTATAAAGGAATTTTGAGTTTAGAATTTAACTATTACTGTTAACATATTTTATTCCAACTGAACAATGAATTACATATTTCAAAGTTACATTATCTTATCCTATAAGATCCTTCTTATTATCTGTAATCAAATCAAGTAGTCGTTTATTTTAAAAATACAAAGAAAAAGCGCATTCTATTGGATATATATATATATATATATAATGTTGAATTTAACGAGCTTATAATATCATGCATTTTTCTATAATAATCTACAACTGTAAAAAATGAACGTCTTTGGCTATATATCATTTTATATTCTGACAAAGAACGCAATAATACAATTCATTAACATTTCAGCATCTTATTTCATATAATTTTGAGTAATAATTTCCAATATAATCATCAATTGTGTATTTTGTGTATAATGCTTTCTTTATACATTAATTGAAATAATCTTGTCGTCATTTATATGGCAGCATCAAAGGAAATATGAAAGAATTCATTTTATGTTTGTTTGAAAATATTTCAATTGTAAATTTGAATGCAATAAAATGCATTATCATTTATATATTTTGTTATCCATTATCATGTAGCAACATAGCGATAATTGTAACCTTGAAGTCAGACTATTCTTAAGTCTGATACACAATGCTGTTAAGAAGAAACGAAATGCTCCTGCTGTCTTTGTTGCTAATATGTACCTATATATAGCATTCATAAATCAGGAAATATTATTTAAAAGCGAAATAGGTGGTGAGTCTGATCAGCATTCCATAGACAACATTTTTTTACAAGTACACATGTCAAGGGAACGCTACAGCATCCTCCTATTGGGTTTTGGTTAAAGATAAATACAGTAAAGAAAGTATGCTGCGTGTGTCAGTTATTATTACACAAAATCAAATAGGATGTGTGCTGATTAAAAATTAACAATCATTTTAGTGTCTCTTGCAACAAATTAAATGATTCTTTCGTTTCAGTGTCGTCGCTCGATTATATGATTTGTTGTATTTTCCTTGAAACGTGAATCATAAAGATCACATTCCTATTATACCTGTGAAAAACTTCCACCATCATGTAAATTCTTTTCCAATTAAAATAAGAAATTTATTAGACTGGCATTATGGTATTCCATAGTGGCAATACAAATCAAATACAGACAATATATACTTTCCTCCATAAATGTTAAATAAATCGATTAACGCGGTTACAAAAGTTCATAATTAATCCGGATAATTATATAGCTCTAATTCTCTTGATCACACTTCAACTTTTCATTTCTATCTTAATCGAACTCTTTTTTTAACCATTACTCATAACAAAATTTGCGTACTCCTCGAGTTTGGTAATGGATTGAGTTGAAATACATTTTACGAGCCCACTCATACTCAAATTGCTAATGTGATTCATATGCAGTTAATGGAGAATCGCAATACTAATTTTAACAACACAATTCTATGCGGAACTCGCGGATTTAAATTGACAAAAAATTATTTATTATAACCGAACCTTTGTATCAGACATTTTACAAGTCTAAAATTTAGAAAACAATCGTTTTACTTAGATTATGATTACAATTATAATGCAATTAGTTTTTTTAGTTGAGGAGCTTGAATATTTTAATAAATTATAATTTCGTATTCGTGTTCGATTTTCTGGGTAGCAATTATTTTAATCTCTTATTAGGTTAAATATATTAATAAGGTTATTAATTTTTTTATTAAATATATCTATTATAATAAGGTTATTAATTTTTTTATCGTTTAAGAGGAACACAAAATATCTTATATTGATCTTGAGTACTGTAAATAATATGTGCTATAGCCGTATCCATGACTAGTTTATTGTATTCGATAAGATTTTAAAGTTCTTTATATGTTCGTTGATATTTAGTGGAGGGAATATATCTGTTTTATGGCCTGGAATTCTTTTTGTTTGTTATCATTTAAAGCTTCACAATTGCGTCTAACTTATTTAAATAATTCTATCAATAAATCCGAAATTCAGTAAAGTATTCCTATTCGCCGCCGTAAGTATATGCCCTTAAAGTAATCGAAAATCAATGTAATACTCCTGAATTCATTTCTCCATATCGCAGTATATAACTGTTCAAATTTAACAATTATCTATTTTATATCGATTTTATATAGTAAATGAATGTAATGTAGTCTACTCCAGCGGTTCTCCAGCATCCAGCTAATCCAAGCACCCTAAATGTATGAAAAATTGTTTGGATTAGTCACATTTTCCAAATTTCTAGCATACATCTATATACAACTATGTATTATGTATTTTAGAGAAATAAAAAATAAAATGTATTATGTATTTTAGAGAAATAAAAAATAAAATGTATTATATATTCATGTAATTAAATACATACATACTAATTTAAAATGGAAAATAGCTGCCAAGAGTTTTGATGACATTAACTATTTAAAAAAAATTATTGATTGTCATCAGATTCTTCCTCTGGATTGCTTGCTGCATCAAAGTATCATAGAGTAACATGATCCCATCCTGGCAGAAATGAGAGTATAATATAAAACAAGTAGTTTCATATTTTCAGTGCCAAGTCAATCAACTTAAGAAATTGGGTTACGGGTCACTTTGATTACAAACTAACTCGGTTATACCAACTCGGTTACAAATATAACCAACTTGGTTAAAACAAAAGGAATTTTTTAAAAAGTATGTATTTCAAATTTATTACAAATTAGTTATATCGTGAATAATACTTTAATACAAATTACTATTAGAGGCAACAAACAGGTATATATATATTATATTTTCCAAATAGGTATACCTATCTGATAAGGGTTTAAATTAGTAAAAAGTTGTTTACAAAAAGTGCTCAAAAGATTAAAGATCACATACAGAGTATGCACTGGCTTTTATATTTTTTTGCCTGACAATTTTCTGGTTTATTTCTTATACAAAACTCTTGTTTTGAGAAAAACCATATATAAACATATTTTTTTGCCAGATGCTTATTTTTATAGCCAAAGTATGTTTTTTTTTCACCAATGGCAACATAGGACGAGTGACTGATAGTACAAACACTGATTTGTGCTCTTGATAATTGGTGAAGCAAAGTGAAACAATGAATTGAACATATTAATTAGCATAGCGCATATTCATATAGTTTTAGGATATCATTGGCTTTTAAGATAAAAGGCATGACACAATCGCCTCTTACAAATTCTTAATCAGAATTTGAAATGAAGTATTTCTATTAGACTACTAGTAGTAGCATAGCTATCTTGAACAATATTAATTAACAAAAGTTGAACATAAACTAGAGTAGAATTTTAGAGTGCAATATGAAGCTGCAGCCATAGTGTTCGGATTGTTAATTATTTTAGCACTTTTAGTAAACAACTTTGGCTCATTTGTCAGATATAGGTACCTATTTCGAAAAAAATTGTTTGTTGCCTCAAATAGTAATTTGTATTAAGTTATTATTATTCATATAACTATTTTTTAATAAATTTGTAATACTTTAAAAAAATCAATTTGTTATAACTGAGTTGGTCTGTAACCAACTTGACTAGATTTGGGAAATAGGTACTATATATAAAAAATTTTTGTACAAAACTAATACTGCATTAATTAAATTAATAAAATGTTAAATAACATTTTAAAAATGTCTATCAATGTTTGGATTTGACTGTGGAATATGTAAATATGGTATTTGTTCATATATACTCATTAGGAATTTAGATTAGGCAATATTTCTACCATACTGTTATATACAAATATATTGGTTCCAATAAGGATGTTTGGATTACTCGGAGTAGACAATTTATTTCTGTCAAAAAATATTTTTACATTTGATATTGTTCATAATCTTCCACAACCTTCTCCAATGATAGATTCCATTCCAACTTTTTCTAATGACTAATAAATTTATTGATAAAATAATCTAATGTTCTTATTTTATTTTATTGACTATTCTTATCATCTTTAATTATAAGAAGCACTCCAACCACATTTTAGTCATGAACTATGGACATTCATAATGCAGATTCCCTGGGACAACAGACTGAAAACCTTCAGATTTTCTGCAAAGATATGGGTAAAATCACACAATTAAGAGCACCTGATGAAGTATTATTTATAATTAATAACTACATTTTATTATAAATATTCTCAGTTCTTGTTTATATGCAACAAACTTATTTACATGAGTGTTCTTAATCAGGAAAAAAGATTGTGTATCATAGAAATACTTTTGATATCATATTAATATTGCTTTTATAATTTAGGTGAAACAATTAGAAGATGCAATTGAAAATATGTTACTTCGTTTGGATGAATACAGTACATTAATTGATCTTGTAGGTTTATTATCACATATTAGTAGATAGAATAGATATCATTATAAAATGTGATTGAAAATGTTTGGCAATGAAGAACAATGAAGCAATTTGATTTTAAGCGCTTTATAAATATATAATTATTATTATTATTACAATATTGAGAATACAATTGTGTCTAAATTTATTCAGATTCGTAGTGATTCCAGGCATTGTATTGCTACCACATTACCACAAATTCGAGTGAAACTTCAGCAACTTGACCAAGTTTATGAAAATATTGATCATTTACAGGTCAGTACAGATCATCAAATATTTACTATTCACATGTAAGTGGTCTATATTTTGGCTAAAACATGGCTTTTCTGTTATATTTACATGTACCAATTGAATAACTTATATCTACTCTTTAATATTTTATACAGAAAACATAAATACATTGATTTATACCTATACATATGTATATACATATTTAACAGTCAAATACACAATCATGATTTAGCACAATCTCATATTTATGCAACCCAGCAATATCCAACTTCTAATTAAATGCCCTATATAAGCTCCAAATATTTTATTCCATTAGCTTGCTTCAACAGATCAATTGATAACAAAATGTATTTACGATGTACCTTACCTACTAATAAAAAGCATATTAAATCCTACAATTAATGTGTCCTATAAGGTTACATATATTGTGCAAATTTCAATATAACATATTACGTATTAACATTCATAAAGGTTAAGAAAATGTGAGATGAGGTAGTTAAAATTCAAGAATACTATGTCCATACAGTATCAAGGAGGTATCCCAATTAGCATCCTGATAACCACACTAAATTCTTGTTCTCTAAATCCACAAATTCCAGCATAACTTCTGAATGAAATAGCTTCCGAAAAAACTTCTCTTCTTAATTGCCTTCATGAGGGAAAATATTCTACTGTCCTATTCTACTTGTTTAATCAAATCAATTTGTTTAATTTTGATAATTCGTCGAAATGGTTAGCATGATACGAATCAAGCGAGTTTAACCATAGAAACCTTAAATTAAATATATTTTCTTAACACGATCATAGTACTGAACTGAGTTTCTACCGGATATTTATTTATTTCATTTTTTACAAAGGAGTGAATGGATAACTAATTTTTAGGTATTTTTTGAAATCATTTCAGAGATTTATTGAAAATGCCGCTAAGCAAGTTGATTCAGTTGAAACAGCAATTGACAAAGCAGAGAAAGAACTTGGCCAACTCACCAGTTTAAAAAAATCATTCTTCTCAAGATTTAGTGTGAGTCCGTTGTGCAATAAAAAAATGTTAAATCTTGCTTTGATAAAAATGTTCTTGAAATGTACGTATAAATGTTGATCACGTACATAATGTAATCAAATACTACATGAAGGAAATTGCAGAAAGCAACATTAAACAATTTCTTCAACTTTTCATAGTTCATCAAACCCGTATGTATGATGCATCTGATGTAGTTCAGAGGACTAATCCATCATTATCAGCTTGTAAACCTTTTATTCTATTCTATATTTTTCTGTGTCGTCTTACAATGTATTTTTCATTGTGTCCTACAAATTTAACAAGTTATCATTGCTGTATTTTTAGACTAAATCAGTTCTTGAAAGACGTAACGAGCCTCGGATAAAATTGGAATTTCCAGACATTATGCAAACAGATGATTGGCTGATTAATGAACAAGCTACTGTCGCTGATCCGGAAAGTTTTAATTAATGTGGGCTGTCTATCACAAAATTCACTGTGTTTCTATAATTTATAATTTTACATTAGTACATGATATCTTTCACATATCTTACTTTACTTTATTGTATTATGTAACTATGTCGATATTTGAAATTGTTTATGTATGTATGTGCTATAGTATAATTAGAATTGTGACTTATTAATCCATGATGCCAAATGAGACAATTTATACATATATTCACACCTGTAATTTCACTGTAATTTTCATTGCTATTTTTATTTACCAAATGAAATTTCGAATTTCCAGCTTTCATTCTTCTTGCTAAATATAAGTTTTAATTAAGAAGATGGTAAATTATGATTAACTCAATAGTTTACTGGTAATACCACTCTGTTGGCCAAAGATCTAATGATGAATTATAGTATCAACTATACCTACTATCAGCTGGTGCAAAAATAATCACCTGCCTACTAAGTATTTTGGCTGAGGAGATATATCGCCTCAGCCAAAACTAAGGAATTATAGATAGAGCATATGTCCCTTAGATGATTCATTCATAGAATTTAAACTCACCCAAAAGTCTCACAAACTTTCGTAATATTATTTAAGCGCAATACTACCCTGAACGTTCATATAAATGCTCATAGCATTAATTGCTTCTGGAAAATGAGTGATCGGTTAATTTCTGGAAAGGTTGTCTTCTGAATTGTAGTTTTCTCCCTGTACCATATTCACTATACTATGGTACTATAGGATATTATACCTATATTATAAGAAAACACTTTATTATTTGCATCATCCTGAATTTTATATCATTTTATCATTAAATTTTATATCATTAATAATTTTCATTTTTTACTTCAATTTGGTAAAATTATTTTTAAAATCGCTTATTGCGCTTCGTCGCTTTAACTTTGGATTGGGATTTCTGACGCTAATCGAACTAATCGATATAGTACAATTATATATCTACAAGCAAGAGTCGTTTCTCTGAGTACTTTGTGGGTATGATTTTATCCACTTACGTGGGAAGTCTTTAAATTTCATTGTATTCCATTTAACAAGTGAACTTCACCAATTTTGGTAGAGATAGGATTTTCTGATGTCTGAATTTGTAATAATAGTATGTATATTTATTAATAAATGGGAATCGAGACAATTTCAGTAAAACATTGGTTTGAACATAAATTTCAGAAATACATATGGTGAACACCTAACAACAACAGTGAAAAAAGTTTTGAAAAGGAAATATTAAAAATTATGAGATTTAAAAAGGGAAAAAGCTACGATCTATTTTTATTAAGTAAGAGATGTGTACGGAAAAAAAGAATTGAGTCTACGATTTGATAGAATGATAGGAATATTAAAGTGACCTGAATTTGGAAGTCTTTTGGGGCAAAGTTTATGTAGAATATGATTATGTTTTGTACTATTTAAAAAAAGTTTCTTGCTCAACACATCTCGGCGTTGGGATAGAGAAGATAAGCACGAATCGAAAGAAGAATAACACTGACATCTCTGAAATAAATTCATCCTATGAAATTAAAATATTGGTCTCACCTTTAACAAAAACCTGAACTGGAGCAGCCATATCAACAATATAACAAAGAAAACCTCTATCAGACTGTACCTTCTCAGAAAGCTCAGAGGTATACCTACTTCACCAAGAGGAACTAATCTCAATCTACAAAGCAACACAGAAGCCTTCTTGAATACGGGTCAACTGTCATATGGTCGGAATGAAAAACAAAGAAGCGATTGAACTACAGAAAATTGAAAACCGTTCTCTTCGAATCATACTGCGATCCCCAACCATCAAGAACTTTCGAGAAATTGGCAGTCAGAGGAAGCTCATGCTGTTAAGGCCTTCCGGGTAAGCAGCAATGTCGGAACACAAAGCTCTACATCCACCTAATTCCTCGGATCCTGCCCAATAACAGAAGATTCCAACAACCTCCTTCAACGACCGACAGAAGACGTAACTCATTTATACCCTTCATAACCTTAAAAGTGAATGGTACCATCAATGATAACTAACTTTTTTACTTATCCTTTCCTAACTTTAACTTACTCGCTTTTTTATTATCCATTGTTGTTGCTCATGTAAACTTATATTATCTTATACATAATATGGATATATGTAGATAATCCATAGATACTTAATTGAGCTTTAATTTTTACTAATAAACACTTACTTAATATACTTATTTACCAGAGATTACCAGAGATCGGACTTTTTTAGCGTTTAGCGTTTAGAAGACGCTAAAAAAAGTCCGATATCGGACATAGAGATATCTCTATGTTACTTACTAACAAAATATCTATGGAATACACAAACAAACTATTTTTACCATATTGCATTATAACATCATACATATGAATATTTTGAGAAACATATATAATATAAAATGCATGAAACAACCACCAAATCGTACTCGTTGTCTTCAAGTTAACTATGTAAATCTATGGCAAGACGCTGTGGGTGAAAGAAATGTACGTAAGTTTTATGATAGATAATATTGAGAAACAAAGGGATTTTCATGATCAATTGAATTATAGAATTTAATTGTAGGTAACATGTCATATATTTATGAAAGTCTTATTAATTTGTGCTGTATGCTCTACTCTAAGGTGAAATAAGTATCAAATTAAATCTTTGGATCAACCTTCACAGAAATCACATTGAAATTCAACTATAGTATCCTCCCGGTAGTTCACCATATTAGAAATTACACAGTGTTTTTAAGTATTATTATCAATTTGAATAAGTTAAATAGGTATCAGTTGGATTCGTTGGATATTCATCTATACCTTATACTTATTGTATTAATATTTGATTGAGCAAAATATCAATCAAATATCCGAACTTCATTACTTATCTATTATTTCATAGCTTCTTAATTGCGTAACAGCATTCCCAATAATTTCCATTATTTTTCCATTTTGTATGTATTTTCTGTATATTAATCTTCACTTTTATCTGTATGTTAAATGCGCGCACTTTGAATTTATTTATAACTGTAATTAATTTTGTAATTTTAATTGAATGGTCACCAACTCGATCACTTTCGAGTGCCTTTTAGAATTTTTCTAAATAAAACTACTTTATTATTATTATTATTATTAAAAGTTTTACCAATCTTTAAATTTCAATTAAAAATTGACTATTTAAGGAAGAAAAGGAAAAATTACATCAAGCCGGATTTGAACGTCAATTATTTAGCCTCTTACAATGTTTTATATAAATTGTATCGATAAATCTGTTTTTCACTTTTGCCATGATTATCCCTTATGTAATGCATCAAATTAGTTCGCACATTTTCGGCTTACTTTTATTGTTATTATATATTTTATATAGTATAGTCAGTGTAATGATATTCCAACCAGAATTACATTCTATCGATATTTCTTCTGTTGGAAGTCAATTCCAATTTTTAGCCAAAACTAGCGGCAATTCTATGTATAAAACAGACATTCTCACAAAAGTTTTCTGTCGAAATTTCCAGCAGCTAATAATCCGATTAGGTATTCCATCATATCCATTGGAATAAATAATTTTACATCAGGCATTCTAAATAATTTTGAAGTTATAATAATAATAATAATTATATAACGCGCTAAAATATTGTTAGACAATGTCTTCAGCGCAAACTAATGAGGGATAAAAACATATAATACATAACATAACGGATTGTGTACGCCTAATTTGTGAACATCCACCAGATATTCAACGCACTAGCAATCTCCAAGCCGCAATTAGAGAACACGTGCCACCAGTGAATACGCTTTACCAGTATAGTTAACAGTTACAATATTAAAAATTTCATAACCTATGTGTTGTTCCAAAACTTGCCTAAGTATTCTTAATTTTGT
>JAYJLU010087758.1:4309-15981 GCA_036873645.1 Minona dolichovesicula | reverse complement strand
CATTGCGACGGAACACAATGGCGGATTTTAATAATTTTTTTACTAATAAATTAAAGTATAAAAGGAGCGCTTTTAATGATAAAAAATCCTGATAATTAATTTATATAGATATCTTGATAGAATATTAGCTTGTATTATTTCTTTGTTCAATCTATCTCACTAAGAAAAATATAATTTTGTTAGACCTTACTATGAATTTTATCTCACTAAAAGCGTGCCTTTTATACTTTAATTGAGTAAAAGAATTATTAAGATTAGAAGATTATGATCTAAACTAGAGAGTATGAATATCTTTTCTTCTCTTAATGAGAGTAAAAACCGTTTAATCTGAGAGAAGATAAAGTTGAGTGCGCGGCGGTTTCAGAAACGGGTCTCTCCCACTTATTCGACATACGCTAAACGCTAAACATCAATCATGTCAACAAAAAAACATTCCTAAAGTCGGCCAACCACGCAAGCTGGCTAACATGGCTGAGGAAGACAAGTGTGTGTAAAACCTGGACACCGATCTGATCGATGGATGGTCGGTGTTATAAGAGTTTTGACTCAGTCATGGACACGGTTGAGAGATTGATCGAATTACAATACAGACAGCGGCAAAAGTACAACATAGAGATAGTAATTGTAATAGAGAGAGGTAATTATGAAATTCTCGGCACGATGATGGAAGATAATTAATGAAATTCAAGAGATGATCACATTTATTTAATAACATACATAACAATAATCTAATCAAAACTATGCCTGCTACAACACAGTTGCCAACAATCTCTGTGACTGAAGGATGTTGACTATCTATATATTCATTCATTCATTCATTGATTGTTTTATCGATTGAGAAATTGTAGAATGACTTATTATTATACAACAACTAACAGCATTCATAAAGATGACATAGAATAACGATGATGATGATGACTACATAATAGTACTTGTAGAACCAACCCAATCAAATTGATGGAGATAAAAATGATTAGAAGCAGCTATAATTTAGTGGGATGTACTTGTTAGTGTGTGTAAGATTAATTGGTACACCCAACAATGAATTCACACACATTGAAACTAACAGACCTCACAGCACCCAACACCAATAAAATAGATACGAAAATAGGACAAAAATTCGTTAAAATAGGAGTTTTAAAAATATATATTGATGATAATATTTCAACTTAATTTATGCTTTTAAATTTGGAAGCTTTGTTTATCTTTGTCAATGTCCACCAATAGAGAATTGACCTTTGATCTCTTTGTCAGATATTTGCTGTGAGAATTCTCAACTGACATCAAAAGAGTTGGAGTGATGGAAATATTTATCAGGCCTCCATATAATATATCATGACATTCCTTTATTTTCCGAAGAGCATGCTTTCTGACAAAGATGTACCATGGACTTGGAGAATGTGCTTGTTGATTGAAAAGCTCCTCTCAGGAGCAGCATTTCCATGGGAGAGACAAACAGCATTTAAAAAGCGAAAACAGCTGTGTATACTTCAATGAGCCATCATCCGTTTTCATCTCTCCGACATCGTACCAATACTCAACACGTTCAACAGGAACTTGAACAAAACCATCGTCCTGATCAGAACCTTTATTTTCACTTTCTTCAATCCATTCTTTATTCACCTGTCGCCAATATGAGTATTTAAGACAAGTGAATCTTTCTATTGCGTCCATTCAATTGGTATTTCTTCTGTTTTTTGGTAACATATCCATTGCTGGCGTACAATAAATATCACATTTATCCTCTAAACATGTGCCAGACTTAGCACCAAACGACTACAATAACCGATCTCCAAGGACACAGCCAATATTCAAAGATAATATTGATATTGCTTATTACAATTTCTTTTAATGTGTCAGCAAATACTACAGATCTTTTTATGAAAGGATGAATGCAGAGGGAGGTGAATGCGCTTATTATCTCAAAGGTAAGAGGAATTTACCCATTCTGATATTCCTCCCATAATCATTTTAGAAGTATAAAAATAGGAGGTCTGTGAGGCCTGAACTAGGTACTTTATTTTGCTTACCTTAAATATTTCATCAATTCGTCGGATACCCTTTTCTTTTTCTAAAAATAATTATAATTAGACTCGATTAATTATCATTACCAATGAATAATAATATCAAATCAAAGCATACAACATGTATACAGATAGAGTGCTTTATACTTGTGGATCACAGATCATTTTACAGAATAAATAAAGTAAAGAATCATCTGCAACAGCAAATGATAGATAGCAAGATAACATTTCAAAAGCCAGTAGGTGATAGATAGCAACAAACAAGACTGTCTGAACATATAGATAGGGAAAGCTAACAAAAGATTCAATGAGTTTTTTCAGTAGTTCAGTGTCTATATATATAGGGGAGGGGGAGGGGAGGACGAGATGATGATGGCGTCAGTCACTCCTTGCCCTTAGTTGATTAGTAGTATGAAGCGACAGACACAGATTTATTTAACTGGTAGTAAGAGGAGAGTGAGGAAGGAAACTCATACATACCTAGGTAGGTAATAATAATCAGAATAATAACGTGCAGACTAAACTCGTGACACAATCACACACAACTCGCAGCATCAATCAATACCAACTAACTAACTAACTCAACCAAGATATTACAGTTTTGACACACTTAAATAACCACCCCTGCACGCACGCATTTCAATGAGGACTGCTTTGATAATAACGACCGTACTATTACCTTTCACACATTAGAATAATAATAATATGGAATATTTTCCATTGCACACCCAAGTTGTAAGACCAGGCAGGTGAGATCTATATTCATAGCAATCGAAATGAACATTTTACGTGACACACTTTTTACAACCGGGTTATAAGCGTATTTAGATGTAGTACTAACATATATTTTAGGTTGATCAAACATTAGTTACAACATCTAGGTACTATTGTTCTTTTCATTCTATTTCGTCTGCGAGAAGGTAGCAACTCATCCAGAATTTAAATTTAACTTCCTCAGCATCATAGAATAATAGCAGTACCATACAGAGAGGTCACACTCAAAATATTGAAATGTATATCGATGGTTTGTAGATTACACGCGACTGAAAAATTCCTATCTCCACCATTATAAAACTACCAATTTAAATTTATCGCCTCCCCTTCTCTGATTTTAATAATTCTTATATCTTTGGAAAGCGCTTAATGTATGAGTGTATATACTTTCAATGAGCGAATTATTAAAATCATAGAAGGCGTTTAGGAGAGGTGATAACTTGAAATTGGTAGTTTTATCATGGCGGAGATAGGAATTTGTCAGCCGCGTGTAATCTACAACCATCGATATACAGCTCATCAATATTTTGAGTGAAAGGACTGTCGTCAGCGTTACCTTACTAAATATAGAAGTAGATGAATGTTTTAAGGCCAGCTGTTCTGTCATTGATCGATCAAACAAAATCATAGGCTACTGAATTGTCTGTCCGATCCGGTCATACTGAAATTTTCTTTGCTCGATCATTGAATGAATAGGCCTTAAAACTGTTAAGACACTTTTTTCTATATTTAGTAAGGTGACGCTGACGAAATTGAATTTAAATTCTAAGTGAGAGATTTCTAGGAAACATCGCGGACGAAATACGCAGATTATAAATATGCCGAAGTAGAATTAAAAAACCCCAAATGTTCAGATTTTAAGGCCATTGTATAGGCCGAGATTGCCTTAGCTACGAACTATGCTTTGGATATTTTGAACAAACAATATCGGGTCTGGTGGATACACTTTTTGTAGTCGCGTATCCAGGATCGATGATTACTACGACAGAACAATAGGTTGATAAAACATCCTTAAATAATTAATTCAAAATAACGCAATTAACTAAATAAATTTTCAGTGGCTTTGTCAGCAAGTCATAAGAAAAATAGTGAGGAACTGAATGCCTATAGATGCATCTAATTTAAGTTGGCTATAAAACGATGAATTTTTGTTAAAAAGAATATCTCAAGGGCTGATTGTTGTGTCTAACTTTTGTTTTGTTTTGTCAATCATGGACTACTTGTATATGAAAATTCAAGATGTCCGCCATAAATGTGACTAAAAATGCCAGGAGGCAAAGCGATTTCCAGGTGTCGATAAAATGGTTGTGTTTCAAGCTTAATGGAATACGGTAACTAGTGATAAAAGTATAAATTAAAAAAATATACGAATTAATGCACGTAATAGAAAGAGAAAGAGAAAATAGGAGGCGAATGAGTAGGAGAGGATAAATGAGAGAAAATTTCCTGAACAAAAAAATCCAGGGATTAAAGAATCTTATGTAAGAGGCTCCGAGAGGTTTATAAATTTCCAGGAATTCCAGGAGGCGCGGACATCCTTAAAATTCATCATGGCTTCTTTTAGAAGCATTATAGAAATGATGTCTTATTGAACTCACTAGAGGTACTAGTAGGAGTTGCATCATCACCAAGTTTTCTTTTCCTTTTTCGAATGGTGGATTCTTTTTTGGATTCATTTGCCGGTGATAGATTACTGCTGGGTTCATTGCTTAATTGACTAGAAAATAAGGGAGGTTGACTGCTGGAATTATTGTTATTCCGTAGAGGAGAAAGCACTTGGCTAGTTGATGTACATGATGTGGAGATGACAATATTACTGGGCGGCAAGGGAAGAGGTTGGGATACAGGATAATAGGCGCTGTTTTGTGAACTGTTAATAGGCAATGTACTGCAAGTGCCTATATTAGATGTGATCTAAAGGAAAGTGAAACATAACAAGACATTATTATTAATCAATATAACATTAATACATATCATGACTGTGAATAATGTAACTATTAGAATTATGATCAACAATAAAATTACATTGATAAAGCTCCTACATTGAAATGATTGGAAAAATTAAATTACTTTAAATTTATCCATAACAGACATTGTCAGATTGAAAATTAGTACAATATTTTGACTAAAAAAGTCATTCCAACACTGCATAAACCACAAATATCCCAGTGATAACCCTATTACTATTAAATTTCCATTAAATTAGAGTCAGTCTTGTAATCTTCTGTAGCTGTATACTCTTGACAATGGGGATTTCAACTTTTAAATTTTCAAATAAGTAGCTATGTAATTATATGAAATTTGCAATACATCGAAAAAACGTCCATATAATTAACTATCAATATACCAGAAACCATACTTGGAAAACCATGTACACTATACAAAATGTCCTTAAATGTTTCAATAATCTCCTACTCTCTAACAGTCATAAATTTAAACTACACATTGATATGTATATATACAATAGATAGATATAAAAGTAGATGAATTCTTACCATTCCATTATTTGATGGCTCACTATCAGAACTTACACAAGCAGTATGGTCGCTCTGATTCGATTCATCTTTCATAAAGGCAAGTTGAGCAGCAGGAAATGGTTTGACAATTTCTTTCTTTTTAACTGATGTGGATGTGGTTGAATGAACTGCAGTGCTATTGGATCCGAGTATATTGTTGGATGAATTTCCTAGATTGGAAGCGACTGTACGAATGATGTTGATTGGGGTATGATTCCCCGAATTAGAAACAGCTAAGGGTGGCAAAGCACCCTGAATCCTCGCCTCTAGAAGTTCTTGCTTACGAGAATCAACATTAATTAAGGATTCCATCAAGGCAGCAATAGCTGAACTATTGGCTTGACCTATACTATGTGGAAAATGTGAGTTTGTGAAATCTAAAATAAAATGTGATGGTTTGATTAGAATTCAATGGATTAGTCATTTCAGAATTGTAATGTCTCCTTCAACCTAGTTAATAAACAATTCCACCACATCTAGAGAAACATTTAGCTATTTTATCAAACAAATAAATCTATAGGAATACCGATCATCCCCATTTGACATGAAATACAAATATTTATAATGCTGCAGCTTTTATTAGTTAAAATGAACTTCATACCATCTTACCATCAGACAATTTTGATTCATTTCACTAAGTAAATATATTACAAAATATCAATAATACAATGAAAAACTTGATGAAAGGAATTTTACAAGCACTGTGATAAAAATGTATGACCATGATAAAAGTTGTTTTCTTAGTTTAAAAGAGAAATGAAAGTGTAATTCCATTATCATTAGAAATATAAAAGGATATTTATAATTCGACAATAATTCATTCTTAAAACTGCTTTTAGAATCTTGAATGTAAGATTTTTCATATTATTTTCAACAATATGGAATGTTATCACTTGAATGTTTTCAAAGAAAAACGGTGAAAACATAAATGCTGGTAAAATATATTAAGAAATCATTGATTTTATAAATTTAATGTGCTTATGTATTATATGCTAAAGTTGGCCTATTATAATAAAAAACATTTTGTTTTTCTTTATTTGTTATTAAAACTCATGATTAGAGATGGTTTTAAACATAAGCTATCATATCAAAAATAACATTTATTATGTAAAATATGAATATAAGAATACAATCCTCATATGCAATGTAAACCTGAAAGATACAGAAACTGTTATAAATTTAACCTAAATGAATATATAGTTGCCTAGATATAGATCAAAAGTAATCAGTCATGCTTAGGTATTGTGCAGATATCATTTTAATGTAGCCTTTAAATGTGAACAATTATCTAAATCTAAAGGTGCAACCACATGGTTCAATTTCATTTCAACTAAAATTGACCAACTTAAAGTTGAGCAATATATTTTGCTGTCCATACAGTTCAATTCCACTTTCCACATGAATTGAACAACAAAATGAAGCAACTGTTTATCATTATAAAATGTTACTCAAAAAGAGAAGCTATGTTTTATTTTGCTTTCAATAAACCAAAATGAATACACATAAGTTTGTTAAAGAATTTGAAAAATAATCTGCTTTATGGGATATTAAGGATGAAAATTACTATAACAAGTGGCATTATTCACTGCTCTTTCTATAGAGTCAACTCTTAACATCTAATATTTCAGAAAAGAAAATTTCATGATTTTGAATTATAATCTAGATGTTGTCAAAAAGGAGACAGCTATGATACATTTGGCTTATTAGTTAGCAAAAATACTCAAAGATATCAAGATGAAAAAATGAAAGACTTTGTCAAAATTAAAATTCATTTTCTTTTAATAAATTGGAGACCAATCTCTGTCAATACCAATAATTAATTAACCTCTTATTAGATTATTTTGTAACAATCAATTAATTATCATGCACTGCAAATAAAAATGATTAGATATAGTGGTAAAACAAGTTATGAACAAATTTTAGTCAATATCTATTCATCTAGATATTAAGCGGTACAAAAGTGACAATTTATGATGAAATTGTCTTATTAAATAGTCATTTGCAGTGTGTTATATTATTTTTATTAATAAATAGTAAAAGATAATATTTATGAGTGTCTACAAAGAACTTTTAAAATAAAATTTATAGCATAGATACAAATTACTTTTGATTTGATTTGGAAAGAAAATTATTGAATTTACATACATAATAGTTGCAATGGCTATAACTTGTCTTCATTTTTTGATAAAATTTAAACACTGTTCCTTTTAAGAAAATGAACAACTATAATTGAATTGTGTGTACGTAACTATGAAAATATTGAAAGTTGAATGAAATTGAACCACAAAAATTGACTCATGTGGATGTACCTTAATGAACCAAGAAGCTATGTATAGATTGTATCGAAATATAAATTATCATATACTGCATAATATTATTTCAAAATTATATGCTACAACCCTACTTTTCAATTTATCCTGCATGTGAAACATTTTTAAATACACACCCCTGCCAGAAATTAACCGATATACCTATTTTTAAAGCACACAGTTGTCTGTTTTCAAATATAGAGAAACCGATAGAATACACAACTATATACTTAAACTTTAATTAGGCATATCTTGTGATACAATATCTGCAAAATGGATAGAGTGGGATAGAAAGTATAGGTAAAAAAAAAATTTAAAAAGAGACATAAAAAATAGGTGTATCGGTTAATTTCTGGCTAAATTATTTCGGTTAATTATTTTGGAAATAAAGAACTGCATATGACTAATATTTAGATAATTCACAATTGGTTACTAAACTAATAATAAAATCAACAATTTATGAGATTTCCTAAGCATAAGTAGTCTTTGTGGAACCATTATTCCTGATGCATTCCTGGCAAAAAACCACTAGCGTTTTTACCAGTTAGTAAATACTACTTAATATAAATTTAGTTATATTTCACAATTTTGCAAGAAGTATTGCTCTCTTGAGGTTTTCAATTGTTTTAAGGCTCAGCACCTTATTTTCTCTAAATCATTTTCAATTTTTTGTTGTTAGATACCTATATAGGCCATATGAGATGACTTAGTAATAGCTGGAATCATGATGTATAATAGATAAATTGATAGAAAATGAAATATGATATTAAAATTAGCATAATTTACTTATAGTCTGTCATAACTAGCTTAATAGTACCTAACTAATAGTGGTTTTATAAAATGATATATATCTAGTCAAATTTATTCTAAATATAACATTAATATTTAAATCCTAAAATAGCTAATGTCTGTGGTAATACCTCCCTACCAACCAGTGTATTACCATAATACATCATTTTTATTTATGATGTTAAAAGTCTGCTTTGATATGTTTTTGAATTACTAATAACCTAGATTTGAATACTATATTTCCCTTATTACCACTCTAATCATGACCCAACTAATAACACACTTTTATTATAACTTGTCAATGTGTTAATAAATAGGCTCATATATAGCTATCACTAATTAGTTGCTCATATCTAGCCAACTAGTTAATTGATAAAAAGCAGCATATCTAGCCAAATTGAAAACTAGCCAGCTAGATATTCATATAAATCACTATAAATAGTCATTCTTATTTGTAGTGTAATTTTTTGTTTTTTAGTATGGTTATTTTCTATGATGTTGTCAACAAAGATACATTTTCTAAATTAATATTCTTTCCATACAAATAACCGCAAAAATGAGCTCTCACATACAAAATTTCATTCAAAGTGGCCTCAGAAAAAGTCATGGCAATTGTATAAAAAAAAACTACAACCTATCATCCCTCCATCCCAGAAATCCTATTATCCTGGCACCTAAAAAAAATATTTGAATTTACTTTTATTAAAATACTATCAAAAATATTTTTTAAAGCTTAAAAATTATGGCTTACCTCAGAATAGAAACTATTTGGAAAATTATTAGTATTAAATAAGATATAATATTCCACAGCTGTTTGAAAAGTTGAGGCTTTCATATTTGATAATTTAGCATTATTCATTTTGAATCTACATATAAGAATGAAATAATAAAATGAATAAAAAAGTAACATACGTGGATTAACAATGCAAACTTCTAAATTTTATAGACTATAAAAGGGAGTATAAAATCAGTCCTTTATTGGGAAACCGAACAGATTTTGGAAATTTACACCATCACATTAAGAAGAATGAAAAAATAGAATTTAAAACAAAAATGATTTTTATGACACAAATCTAGGACAAAATTATACAACGAATCATTTCCCACTTTATAATATTTCATTCTCCGTTTGAAATGTTTACATTTTGGGCTTTCTATCGTCTTCATCCATTAATAAAAACATACAGATGTTTGTGGTGCAGATGCTTTCAGGTAAAATATACTACATTAGTATTTCAGCTATTACACCCATGTTCTAATGATTTAATTCATTCATCCGAATATAATCAATGAAAATTTCATTGAATAATCTCTGCCAATCATTTTAATTTGTATTTAAGAAATTTTCCCAAAATACTAAACAGAAAATATTATTTATAAATATTGTTATAAACACTTCTGCATAGATTTCAGGTCTTTCATCTCTTTACATTAAAAATTAATATAAGTTTTTTTTTCGAAATCTAAATATGTAATCATCAGATTTACATACCAGAATCGATTGAAATATCACTTTAGAGTTCTTTTATTTCGACACTGTAATATATGCCGATGACATAATTTCATTTTTAACGGAGACACAAAAAAGTAATATTTTATTGGCACTCCTATCTGCATTTTCTTAAGATATGTATTTTTACATGTATTATTATAGTTCTCTGCGTAAAGTGAAGGTCACTCTGCGGACATTGACAGTCCTTTCCAATTTTTTATCTAGGATATGAAGTAAATTTTGAAAATCATAAACCTAACAACTTCTGTTACCTACTTTGAGATTTGTACTATAATGATACGTAGAGTCAAATTTCATAGGATAAATTCAACATTTCACTAAGCATTTCACTAAGCTAATAATGCTAATATCATACACAACTATAAAGAACTGCAATTGCAGTTCTTTATATACTAATCTTATAAGATCTTACAGATTTTGCAAGATCATACTAATCTTATAAGATCTTACAGATCTTGCAAGATCCTACTAATTATAAGATCCTACTGAATCGTATAAGATCTTATAAGATCCCGAAGATCCTATTAATCTTATAAGATCTTGCAAGATCCCTAATAGATCCTACTAGGATTCAGTAGGAAATCCAGGATCTGTAAGATCCCATTAAGATTTACTAAGATCAATGCAGTGGGAAGATATCAAAGGATAAGCTTCTCCTCTGTGCTGCTGTCTTGCAAAACAATAGACATCATCTTTGTTACAGAAATTGACATCACTCCAAATAGTGTTTATTAATTTCGGATACCGAATCTGCAATTGTGTCAATAAGGTCGTCATAGTCATTGGGGGGATGGTAAATACCGAAGAAGAAAAAACTTTCAAAAAAATAGAAGTTCAACATGCATACACAGGAAGATGAAGTCCTTTCTCCCAAGTAAGGCCACGCCTCCACCTCTTTTGCCTAATCGATCTTTACGTACAATATGGTAGCCGCTGATGTTAACCAAAAATAGCGATAGCGATAGCGATAGCAATATTTGTTGGTAGAAGAACAACAAGTAGGTTATCTACAGCATCAGGTTTTGCAATGCTTTTTGCATTTTCAACAAATATATTAATTAGGAAGGAGGATGGGAACATTTGAAATTTTAGAATTTTTAGATTGAGAAATATAATTATGTGACTGAATCTTGGAATACTTTTATTTACATAGTTGGATAAATTCAAACTTGGACTGTTGATTTTTAAAATAGTATCATAATGATCACTATGTCTGAGAAGAGTAATGATAAATCCGGGAGGATAACAATCGGGGAGAACGGTGATGTCATAATTATTTGGATGTTTATCGAAAATATCGAGTTGAGCATTTAGCGTATTCGCTGTAATTAAAGGCAATAGAAGTCTGCAAAGTAGGAGTCATATTCTTTATCGATGGAACACTCATAACACTCACAAAACAGAAGTTATTAAAAAACAAATATGGTAGGGTACTGACAAATAATTTGAACTTTGAAACAACTGTACCCTTTCACCGAAAGAATAATAAAATTACAGAACAGGCAGCTATCTGCTGGAATGAATTATCTATAATGATTTAAAAATTACTAAAAACAGAAACAAATTTAAAGAAAGTCTATTAAAAACTTTTTTAATAAATTATAATCAATAATCACAGCCCTATTGCTTGATGACATAAATGTCTTTTTATGTGATTATAGTACATTTTAAACAAAACTATATAGTACAGTCTCTTGCAAAAGTTTAGAATCAGTAAGAATAAATCATAAAATGAAATAAATTAATA